>PVKU01003384.1:125479-180834 GCA_004027475.1 Anoura caudifer | reverse complement strand
ACAGTAAAAAGACAGCAAACTCACAGGTATTAACAACCAGACCTAAAACAAAAGCCAACTAAGCAAACCACTACAACAGGAGCAGAAACACAGAAATGGAGATCACATGGAGGGTTAGCAATAGGGGAGTGGGAAGAGGAGAGAGGGGGACAAGGTACATAGAACAAGTAGCATAGATTGTAGGTAGAAAATAGACAGGGGGAGGGCAAGAGTAGTGTGGGAAATGTAGAAGCTAAAGAACTTATGACACATGGGCATGAACTAAAGGGGGGAATGTGGGTGGGAGGGGTGTGCAGGGTGGAGGGTAATGAAGGGGGGAAAATGGGACAACTGTAATAGCATAATCAATAAAATATAATTTAAAAAAAAAAGAAAAACATAAAAAAAAAAAAAAAACCCTACTTGTTTCCTTTAACTTTTGAAAAGGAATGGAGGGATATGTTTAAATGGATAGGAATAGAGACTATGAAATTACCAGCATGTTCAAAATATAGTATCTTTATTTAAGGGAGATTCTAAGGAAAATTTCTATTCTTGTTAGAAATCGAAAGCATCTTTAAATTTTTTGTGAGATATTTTAGTTTACTTATATATGTTTAAATCTCACAGAACTTAAATGATGCCTTTTTCAAGCTAGAGTGGAAATATTATAGAAATATTTATGCTTTAAGATTGTATAATTTTATTCAAAGTACTTATTTATTTATTTCTGTTTTATTTTGAAGTTGTGATTTTGGATGACAACATGCAAAAATTGAAGGCTCGGTGTTTAGGAAATATTGTGGTAAAGTAAGTAAAATTTGCAACATGACTATTTAAAAGAGTAGGAATTAATATTTAGTTTTAAGAAAGGGAAATGTTTTCAACAAATGGCATTACTTGTGAGGAGGTTGCAGAATGAGCTTGTATACAGTTTGAGAACACACAGTGCCAATTCTTGTAACCTATGTGTGTAAGTGGCGTACAGTGGAATACATTAGGTACAATTTTAAAAAGATAAATGTCGTATCTCTTTAATGATGTTTTTCTGATTATACAAGTAATGCGTGGATGATAAAAGCAACTTAAATACCAAAAACACAAAGAAATAAATAAAGTGGTGTCCTCCTATGCTTCAACAATACACCGTTAATTTTGTAATATAGATGATTTTGCTCTTTTTTACAAGCATTTTAGGTTGTTGAAACAATTTGGCTTATTCTTATGTATTACTGTTTTCCTTAACCCTGTTTCATGAGCATTTTAAACTTTTACTCTACTTCTTAAAAATGCTTATTCCCATTATAGGCCTCTTAGTCTTTTTTGAATATTTATTATTATAAATAATTCTGCATTTAACACCTTTGTGTTGTGTTGTCTCCTTTTCTGATAATTATTATAGTATTGAATACATTTTTCAAAGTGTAATTATTGAGCCAAATAGTAGCATAATATAAAATCCCTAACTCATCAAGTATAATTCATTGCTAACATTTTTGTCAATGTTCATTTGATAGGCAAAGTGGTAAAATTTGAAAATATTTAAATATACTTTGATTAAACCAATACTTTGACATTGTTATGCTGATGGAAGCTGACTAAGTTGGGAGACACAGAGAATTGGCGAAGGTTGCTTTAGTGCCTCTGGTTTTGGAATTTTCACTGAATGGTTTAAGTAGTAGAATTTGCTGATATGATTTAAGTAGAACGAGCTGCTACAAATACAGGACATTGCATGACAAGTCTTATAATAGGTTTGTTTTCCTATTTATTTTAAATAATTTTTATTACTTGGCATTCTCACATTGGTAGAAGATCATCTCAGATTAATAAAACAATTCAAATACTGTGAAAATTAAATGAAAAATAGTAATTTTTTTAAAAACATATTTCTTTAGGTAGAGATACTTTTTAACAAAAAGCTGATAGAGGAGATACACTTTCTGATGCAGTTCTTTTCAGAGTCTTATGTTATCTGTAAATATGTAACCATGATATCACTTTTTTAAAGTTTAAATTTTTAAACATCTTTTGAGAAAATGGAAAAGTTAAATATTAAATATATCATTTGTTATCATATTTTTCTGAATCAGAACCCATATTAACATAGAGCTCATTGAAATTTGACCTGTAAGGGGAAATGTTTTGGGATTGGATAAAGGGTTTCCTGAAGAATTAATCTGAACAAGATTGTGAGTAGATGTTTAGCCTGCTGAGGGAAGCACATGGCTTTTATGTAATCTAACTCTAAGTGAGTCATTGATTTCGCACAGCAACTGGGACAGGGTCTCAGTGGCGGCATTTGATACCAGCACAGTTTTAAACCCCTCACATGCTCTGCTCTCTAATTATTGGTGGCTTTGCCTCCCATCTGTTTAAAAATAATAAAATATGATAATAGCCCACACGAACTATAATTTTTCTTATAGCCCTTAATGTTACTACAACTAATTGAAAGTAACACTACTATTGCCAGAAACATTCTATGGTTTAGATTGTCACCAATTCAGAATGATTTTCCTCCCTCTCTATTGCTAACAGAGAATTTATTGTTCAGCTCTGGGATTTTGAGATTTCATTATAAACTGTTTGAACATTCAATACATTATGACATGCAGTGGACTTTGATTCCTCCTTAAGTCAATAGTGAAATAAGATATATGAAAATTTCATTCATTGTATATACATGTTGTTTATATAATGTATAATTATATTTGAAAGGTAAGGTAAAAATATCAAAGAAAAAGTTATTACTAAGATGTTTCTTAGTTTAGTGGAACAGTACTTGAAACCTTATTTCAGGAACTCATTTTCATCTGTGAAAGCAAGGATTTCCTTCTGAAACCCACACATCTGGTATTCATTCCACTCTAACTCATTGGCCTAACAATGATTTCTACATCCTGAAGACTGCTTGCAATATTCATAAAATGTTTTCATATTTAATATCTATCAAGAAGGCTTGTTTGTATCAGTTTATTAGCTGTTCGGTGTGCCTTGAGCGGATGTATCATTCATCTAGAATGGAAAATGATCAATGAATTTTTTAAAAGCACACAATAAATAAATGCTTAAATGAAATTAAGTGAAAGGAAAAACATACCTTCTGCCTTAAAAATGACTGCGATTTAAAAAAAACAGTCTGTAACTTGAGAGATAATCATTGTTTCTCTGTGGCCCACATTTTAAAGGAGCTTTATGATATGGAAGCAGGGTCCTTTTCAGAGACCAGCTGCATGGCCCCAGAACACTTGGTGGCCGGTAAATGGTGTTTGACTAGGGATTATGTACAGTGTCTGAGGTTCACAAAATATTTGAGATTCTAAACTTTAAGGAATGTATTGATCCCCAAATTTGAGAAATGTATAATCAAAATGAATATACACTTAATTAAATATGTATAGAATTTTACATTATATCAACTTCATGGTCAATTTAACATTCATGATTTTTTCATTTTATTGTGAACAATTTTTAGGTCATACTTTCTCACTTCCCATGGTTCCTGTATATGTACAATGATTGCTGGGAAATAATAACCAATGGTAAACTATATGTGTGGTTTCTTGTCAAATGATTTCAAAACCAAAATTGGAAGCTTTTGTTTTTTCAGAAAACGTTCTAGCTTATATGATTTACTGCTATATTTTCTTTTCTTGTCATGGATAAGGGGTGCAGCCACCAGTAATCAGGATGACTTAGTGAGGGGTTTAATGCTGAGCTGGCATTAAAGTTACTGCTAGGTGGGCTATGTATAATAATTAAGTGGAATAGTCTTTGAAAGAACAATATTCCTTGATGCCATTTATGTTCACTAAATATATTTATGGCTATTATAAAGAACAAAGGGAAAAGTTTGCATGGAATATTTGAAAAATAAGGAGGTCAAAGTATGTTAAAATAAGTCAATAAAAATCATAACCCATTGTTTTAGTCCCAAATTTGTTTGACTTTTGTAAGTACAGCTATAGCTTCTTGTCTTACTGTAAAATCTGTTGTAAATAGTATAAATAACATTGGAAATGCTCTCTGGCAATTTCCTTAAAATCTGAAGTTATAGTCATATTTCCATGCTTTATAAGCTACTAAATGAAATAATTTGTTTTATTATATTAAGATGACTCATTAAAAATCAGAAAAATGATATGTACTAATTTTTAAGAAGAAAACCCTTGATCCACTTTGGTTTTTCAAACCCCTTTGTTAAGGTCTTTTAGAAACCCTGGCTTTGCTCTCCTGGGGATTCCTTCCCTTGAAGGAAGGCATTTTAGTGATTCCTAAACCACTGCAGACATTGGGGTGTAATAAACATGAATCCTGAAGTTTTCATAGGATACTTGCATTCGTAAGGTTAACCTTTATAGTAGAAAACTACACATCTGCATGGATGTTAGAAAATGCTTTGATTTTGAAACTTACTCCAGGCAGTTAATTTAGTGGGGAAGTTTGATATCTGAGCTATGAATACAAAGTGTTCATGAATTTTAACAAGTGCTCTTGCAGTTTCATCCAGGACTCTAAATTTCAAAAATAAAACCAGGAGTCAGTTATTTCCAGTCAACACAGAGTGGGGCATGAGTGAAGATTTTAACTGCAGTTGCTACAGTGCTCACTGTTATTAAAGCCACAGGTCTGTGAGCAGATGCAGTCGTTGCTATTGGAAGTGTGGCTTGTCTGTTTCATGTAGTTTCAGGGAGCTGTGTTCTCCAGGCAGTGATGGGGTACCAAGGAGCTATATTGTATTGCGTGAGTGTCTTTCACTCTGGTGTCTGCCAATTTCTCAGCCTCCGGATACTGAACTCTTGGCTTGTAATTGTGTTTATTTACATCTTTACAGCTTGGGAGGGTGATTCAGTCACTGTGCTTCTGTCTTGGGAGAGGGTCGTGACAGCTTTCTTTTCATCAACCTATCCTTTTGAGTGAAACCAAGAATGTTGGATAATTGTAATGCCATTCTTTTCTAAGTTGCATACACAGATTTTAGTATGATCTTTTAAAACCTTACAACACTGAGGTGGGCAGTGGGACAGATATTATCTGCATTTTAGACATGGGAATCTAAGCATTATTAGTAGTTATACAGCTAAAACTCACATTTATTACCTTCTTGTTTGTCTGCTCAGAGAGAAAGAAATTATGGCCTAGTTAGCTTTCACCGGGGAGATAAAAAGTAGCTTCATATGAAAACCTCAAGTAAAGCTTGAAGACACCATAGGAAACACTGGGAATGCAAAGTTGAGATCTAACTGTGATTCCCCAGGGAACAGGAGTTAAGTCTTCAATTTATTTCTGTTACCTTGGGGGTTCCTGATGGAGCCAGGAATATATAGATCATCTTTTATCTGGCATTGCCTGAATCTTGGACTCGTATTTAAAATTGGTCAGGGATGTGTTACCCTTTATAGTGATGGACATTTTCCTTCCTTAGTTGTTTAAGGATTTCTCTGCATTCTGATGCCTCCCCCTTGTCTCACACGTGCACACATACACATCACTGCTGCCTCAGTTCTTCCTATTTTCCCCTTATGAGTGGTCTCTTTGGAAGGAACATACCCTAAGGAACTCCTGATTCACTACTGGACAGGTTGTAACAAAACTCCCCTTTCCCTCTACTTGGAAAGTGGAAAGTGTTGGGCTGGTAACATTTGATCTTAGATTTGAAGGATAAGTATAGACATTAAGCAGCATATTTCTTAGCACTTTTATAAGTTTCCCTTCCCTCTGCCAGTCCAATGTATTTTTTGTTATTGTAACTACAGAAAAAAAGTTCTTTTTCTATCACTTCAGAAAAAGAGTCCCACTGTACCCACTATTTGAGAAAGAAGACCTGCATATAATATAAAATCAGGATTAGGATGGCAATAAGAAAAGCATTACTTTGGAACACTCCAAAAAATGTTCTGCTCTCTGTTCTATAGCTCATATACACCTAACTTCTGTCTGGAGCTTATTGCTCCTCTCCTCACATTTTTTCTTTATTTCATTTGTATATATTCACAAATACTTTCCATTCTGGAAATCTCTCTTTTCTGCCTTTTTTTAGGGCTACTCTACAGCATTTTTCAAAATTCTTTCTTTAGAGTCCCTTTTCAAAACTAAAATAACAACATCTGGATTTTTAAAAATACCAAAATTTTTAGTGAAGAACATGTAGTATTTATTCCTTTATTTTATCCTACTAATTATCAAATGCAATTTCACATTTTGGTTTCCAGCCTGTTTCTAAGTTACACTTGGGGGATCATGAAGTACTTTTCTAGGGGCATCTTAAAAATGACTTGGGACCCACACTTAGAGCCATTTTCATCAGGGCCATACTTGGAGAGTGATAAAAATCTTTTCTTCCAAGAGCTCCTGGCAGTACAGGGTTTAACCCCCTGCTGTGAAACTTGGGCATATTTTAAATGTTTACATTTTTGTCATTATTCACTAACTTGATGAATAGAGACAATTCATGATAGTTCTTCTTCCTTATCTGTATTCAAAAGAATGAGTATTTCTTTGTAGTTCACAATATGCCAGGATCTTCTTGGGTCTGAAACCAGAGTTTTGTCTTTGTATCATCAATGTGAACAGAGTGACTGAGGGATATCAAGCACCTGGCATTATTGACTGAATGAAGAAAATAAACGCATGGGTTAATGCATGCATGCATGAATGAATGAATGAACCAACTGAGTAATTCCTTTGCTGCTTTCTCCCTAACTTTAATATTTTTATTCTCTGTCCACTGGTTTCTTCTACTCAAATCTTTGTTGTTCTAAACCAGCCTACCTGTCTGCATTAAACCACTGGTTTTCTAAAAAAGGCCTTTTCTTTCTCCCTCCCTTTCCCTCTCTTTAAAAATAAATAAATATCCTATAAAAAAAGAACCAATCTTCTTCCCACAACTCCTGGTTAGACTGACAGGCCTGTATGTGTGAAGCTGTGGCTTTCTGGTGAAGCAAACAGGCTTAATCTCCCACTTCATTAAACTCAAAGTCTAAATCCCTTTGCTTCCCTTTTCTAGCTAAATACTGATGGTAACACTTGTTTAACACTAATATTTGACCTTTGACTTCTCCTTCTTTTTAAAAAGGTTTTATTTATTTATTTTTAGAGGGGAAGGGAGGGAGAAGGAGAGGGAGAGAACATCAATGTGCAAGAGAAACATTGATCCATTTCCCCTTGCATGCACCCAGCTGGGGACCTGGCCTGCAACCCAGGTATGTGCCCTGATTGGGGATTGAATTGGTGAACCTTTGTTTCATAGGCCAGTGCTCAATCCACTGAGCCACACCAGCCAGGATGAATTTCTCCTTCTTTTTCTGCACCCTTTTTCTGGATCATACCCCTTGGTGCATTATGCTTAAGATTCATGGTCTATCAGAATACATAACCTTATGCAGACCTTTCTCACCAGAATGAGGGATGGCATAAAAATCCATACTCTTCCTGTTCTTCAGGAAATTTATGCAGATATTTAAAGTTTTATGCAATAGCTGAGAAAGCCTATGTCCTTAAAGCTGATATTTTCTGAGGATGGATACCTATACCTTTAATTCTCAGACTTTTATTAATTATAGGAATATAATTAACAATTATATCTGTTACCAGTCTTTAATACTGTAGCACAGGAGCTCCAAACTCAAACTGGGAGCTGCTTAACTATCCATGTTTATTCCAGAAAAAACAGTCAGAGGACTAGCAGATGAGGACATGCCACTTATTACTCTCATTATAGGGGAGTGTGCTGCCCATGTTGGGACAGTGTGAGAGAGACCAAGCCTCCTCTAGTCAGGCTTGTTATAAGGGGCCCAAGACAAAGGAGGCGCATGTCTTATCCGCTACTCTAAACTACATTACCTGAGTGTGTAAAAGGTCAAGAACCAGTTACAGGACAAGAAACTGCTCCCAAAAGGAGATAAGGGGGAGTTAAAACCCATTCTCAAAACAATACACATTCCTTGTGGCCAGTGAACATCCGACTGGCCCTCTGTCATGGGAAGAGGAAGGACCATGTTCATTGATCCCTCAAGTGCCATATTTTTCTCAGATTATCAGGCATCTTTGAAAAATAGAGATGGCAAATATTTCCACTTCTGGCAAGTATGAGATATCCTCTTTCTTGCCGATAACACTTGTACTGGAAAATGTTAAATGCTTGGCCCCATGTATACTCACTGAATTAGGTACATACTGAACCACCAGGAAACTCAGATGATGTTCAGTACACTAAGTACTAACTCATTTGCATAATCATTGCAAATTCTTAAGTATTTCCATGTACTGTGAGGTGGCAGAGTGTGGATGCTGGTGGACTAAAATCTTGAAGTTGGGGTAGATAAAATGAAAGAGATGCTTTTTAACCATGCATCCTTCTATACACATAGTTCTTAGTATGGATGATTTTACGTGTTGAAGGATCAGGATCAGAATTTTTGTGTATCAGCAATCAGGTGGAACTAAAGATGAAACCTGACATGCATTCTGATTTGCCCCCACTACTCTCTGTTGTCCTCAATCCAGTCTGAAAGTCAGTTGCCATGCATTATCACAGTTACTTTTTATTTTTCTTATTGTAGGGAGATACTTTCTTATACCCATGTGTCTGTTAAAAAAATGTCACCAAGGGAGACAAAAAGAACTGTATATCATGATAAATGTCTTGGGAACAACTGAAGAATATTTATCATTTAATGTACAAGCAGAATGCATCTCCATCAGGTTTATTATTCCTTACATATAGTTGGCCTCATTCACTAATGATGTTTCTTTTGGTCCATGTTGGATTTTGATTGGTCACCTTGTAACCGAGGAAACGGGCTTGGCCATTTGGTGCCTTGACACATGACCCAACAATTAGTGTTGAAGTAAGCAGATATTTATTAACAGGGTTCCAACCCAGAGGGTGCTGAGAGCACTCCTGTTCAGAGCTCTGTTCTCCCACAAAACCCAGTATTTCCCTTGCCCCCTAAAAGGCCATTAGCCAAAACCATGCCCAGAAGCTCCCCACAACCTCATCTGCCCATCAGCCAGTCACGCAAACGGAGGCCTATCCTCTCTGGAAGGTGCACTTGTGGGTTTCAGAGTCTCCATCCTCTCACAGCAGCTCTCTCCCTGAGGGTCTGAGGTATGTTGTTCTCAGCCTCCATGCAGTGGTTCAGGAAAACATGTGCTGTGTTACACTGGATCATGGTGGAGTCGAGGGAGGCGCAGTCCCAAGGGAGTGACTTCTCCGTACATCCTTCAGAGAAGCAGAAGTCTATAGCTCTGTGCTCCCAGTCACAGTTCAGCTCCAAGCATCTCTCACAAATCTGTGATAGGTTAGGCACGTCCCCTCAGAGCTCCATCAGCTCTGCCATGGTCTGCTCCTTCTTACTGTTACAGAGCAACAGAAAGTCCGTTATTGTCCGCCGCCTTATGGAAAGATGCCTCTCAAAGCCAGAGATTTGTGAAAAGGAAAGGAAATGTTTATTTAATGCTATACAGAGTTAAATTAGCAACCTAATGTCTCCATTAAAATATCAAAGTCCTTTAGGATACTCACAGACGCCCACAGTGCTTACTATCTCCCTCTGCCCTAAGTCAGGGTACCGTAATTGCAAGGAAGAGAAGCACACGTCTGGGATCCAGGCTCTTGACACCGTCAGCTGTGTCGTGGTCCAGGCAGGATCTCTGGTTAATCTGAAGCCATGTGGCACCTTCTCGTGGCCTACTGGCAAGAGTTCTTTCACCCTTCTTCTAAGCAAAGTCTCTCTTGTTCCCAGGCCACGCAGCCAAAGGGAGCACCCCAAAGCCGCGTGGTCCTTCTTCTACCAAAGCTGTGGGGAAGGGGTCCCCACTCTGGCAAAGCCTCATGGCTCTCCCTCTTTACCAAAGCTGCAGGGGTCTGCACTCTGGTGAAACCACCTGGAATCTCTCCCTCTGGCAAAGCTGCGAGAGGGTCTCCACTTAGGTAAAGCCGAGTGGCAATTCTCTGCTAAAGCCACCTGGTGATTTTCCCTCATAGAGCTGTGGGTCCTGCTCTCTGGTGAAACCGCATGGATCTCTCTTTAATGGCTGCCGCATCTCCATTTAAATCCTGGCGCCAAACCTCCTCTGCAGCCCTACTTCCGACTCCTCCTACAATCAGTTACACCTGCCAACATTCCCATATATTTCCAAGGTTATTGGGATGCCATCATGAGTCTGGGCAGGTGTGTCCTCATTTTCTGGAGCCAATCTTCTCCAAGCTCCCACGCAGGTGCTTTAACTTGGGGTTCCTCCCCCAGTCACGTCCTGGGGGAATTCCTTTCCATTCCCCTGGCTCAGAGCATGGCCACAGCTGTTTAACATATCTATGAAACCAGTTAAAGGTTATAGATATGTTAAATGACCATTCTGGAGGTTATCTGCAAAACCATTGCTATGCAAAACAACTCAATGGCCCTGCTCCATTTGTCCCTTCCCTCAACTCACACCTGAGGGGGAGGGGGTGAGGACATCTTATACGTCTTTCTAATATTTCCTGGACACCCTGAGTTCTGGGCCCCATTCCAACTCCCTTTTGGGGCTCCCCTCTTGGCTGCACCCTGTTACATTACTACAGACCTTATGGCTTCTCGCTTATATACACCAGACCTCGTAGCTGACTCCCATCTACACCCTTTCAGCCAGCATGACTTCTTTCTCCTTTTCTCCCTTATTTTAAACAATTGGCCCAGAACTTACTATGTGACCTCATATCCGGCTCCTTCTATGATGTGCCAATTTTGCCAGTTCCCTTGTATCTTTTACCTTCTTTCAGCTGCCATCTTCTAGTCTAGGCAAGAGTTCCTCATGACACAGGGGCATCGCCTCCTCTGGCTATGTCACAAGTCATTATAGGCTCTCAAAGTCACATACACCTTTGGCCCTGAGAGGTAGCCCTCTTCATTCAAGAAAGGCACAGCTCTTAACTTGCCATTGTTATGCCAAGTATCTTGTATCATTCATTTACCCCTTCCCCCAAACAAGGTTCATATGGGTTTTCTCCTATTTTCTGGGGACCCTCACTCTAAATCCCATTACAACCTCTTCTTAGTGTCCTCTTCGCTTCTTTATCCTCAGCACCCTAAAGATGTTGCTAATAAATTTAAAATGATTTGTAGTGGTTGCCTATTTTAATTTCATGTTTAATAATCAATGATTTTACACTGGTTTATAAGATATTAACAATTAAACTCATAAAGTGAAATTATTTGCATGGTGAGTTAGGATTAACATAAGGAAGTTAAAAGGACCTGAGGGGATTCCTTGCTTCCTCCTGTGGCCTTCCTGCAGATTTCTCCATGAACAATAATAGTAATAATGTTGCAGCAGCAACAACATGGCAGCATCCCTGTAGTTTTTTTAGATATCAAAATGCTTTCTCATATGTTTTATGCAACTACATGAGATTCAGAAATGCAAATGTATAATTTTTCTTTCATTTTAAAATATTACAAGAAGATTTAATAAGGGAGGCCCTTCAGGGAGGCTGGCCATGGTGGAAAAAGGCAAGTGCAGATGGGCTGCTGATCCCACTTGCTAACTTTATCTCATTTTCTGCCTGACAGAAAGTGAAAATAGAATTCAGTGCTTCCCAGGTCTAACACTGGCCTGGAGGGTCCATGAAGTTGCCTCATGCAGGCAATAGCTATGTCTGCTTTGTTTTCAGTTTTCTCAGCATCAGCACTGTGAAGTAACCCCTTTACTTAGTATTTTTGTTGTGTGAGTACAGGAGGTTAGGTTTTTGAAAATCCTTCAGTTTTATAGTACCTAAACTTCCAAGTATAAAGCATCTGAAAGGCTTCTTTGTCCAGAGAACACATTGGATTATTTTTGTTATGTGGCACTTCCTATAAGGAATCAATGTAAGAATTTATTCATTTATTTATAGATAGTGTAATGCAGGGGCTCCAAACTGTTTTTTTAGAATTCTTTCTTTTTAGAATGTCCATTCTATTCTTTTTAGAATACCACAGACATTTAAGTAGCTTAAATGTCTGTGGTATTCTGAAAAGAAACCCCACCTGGTAGAGTAGTAGAGGTGCATGTGCCATTTATTACTCACATTACAGGGAGTACATCGATGGTGGCAGTTCGGTGTGAGAGAGACCACACCTCCTTTACTCTGAGGCTCATTATAAGGGGTCCCAGACAAAGGCAGCATGGTCCAGGTTGCACAAACCTATGTGTGGCCTGGAGCTACATTATCCCAGTGTGTACGTGCAGCAAGAAGCAGTCACAGGACAAGAAGCCACTCCCTAAAAGATATAAGGAGGGAATTGCAATCCAATCCCAAAACAATACACATTTCCTCTGGCCAGGGGCCCTGTGGCCAGGCCTCATCATGGGTGGTGGAAGGGATCATTTCTTGAGCTACCCCACAGATGGAAATATACAAGGAAATGGGTTAGAAAGAAGAGACATATTCTACCTTCTATTTTGTTCAAAGGAGTGAGAAATAACATAGGTCTTCATGGTCATGAAAAGAAAGACTTGAAGAGGGAGCAGTGAGAGGGAATTCTTAGAGTGGGGAGGCACATTGATTGTGAAGATAAGATAGTTCAAGGGACATTTCATTGGAGCATTTAATGACACAGTGATGGGAAGTTCATACCTTGATACTTAAAAAAAAAAGGAATTGATTTGCCTGTGGTAGAAGGATATTTCTCTTAAAAATTAATTCAGTAATGCATTTTGGATTCTTTTTGCAGATCTTAAGCTTCTTTTTGAAACCAGGATTACTGCTAATGACTATTCGAACACTAATGTGTGTGCTTTGTATGCCCTTCCCAGAAACTAGTCATCCCTCAGCAACTCTGCTGTGTAGAGTTCAACTACTTCCGCTCAATGAGACAGGATCTATCCAGCAGATTTAGGGGTTATATTTTCATTATGGGATTTGAATTGTAATTATACTGGAAAGTTATTCTAATCATTCAGTCTTTGTTACCACATCCATGATAATTCTCACTCCTCTGTGTTTATACAAGGTTGCCATTACCACCTGGGGCTTTTTCAGGACTCTGGAAGAATCAGGAAGCATTCAAGCATTTATACTTTGAAAAATTTCCTGTAAGAATTTTATTATGCTTTTGTTTTTAAACCTTCTTATACTTCTCTATAGTTCTTGGCTATTCCATTGAGCAACTTGATCACAAAGCAACTTTTAAAGGTTATCTGGACCAGTTCCCAGATTTCAACAATAATAATGCCCAAACCACATAAACCAGTGATTTTTATAATTATTTTTATTATTCTCTAGATAAAAAATTGCTCAGTTTGTTTTAGTAGCTCTTTCTGGAATTTCACAGCTTTCAGTATTAGAAACATTATTGTGAAGGTAAACTTTCCGGGACTTGCTATGTTATTTCCTCCACTGGACTCCTTCACAGACTGAGGCCCTGACCAGAACTGCACTGCCATGAAGACCCCTTCCCCTCCTGGGCTCCTGGTTACATGAACGAACTCACTGGGCTCGTCAGAAGTTACAGTTTTCTATCCTTGTAGCTATTTTTGATATCTTCCCTGAGTGTTCTCTGAGCTCTTCATTTTAAAATCACATTTTAAAGTACAAATACAGGATAGAGACCATGTTCCCAACACACAACATCCAGTCACCTGCGTAACAGAAAGTGTCTTCCTATCGTCTGTTTTATCATTTATCTGTTCACTCATTCCATGGTCGTGTGCTTTGTGTTTACAGTAGAACTTCATTGATAATACACAGCAGGGCCCCACCATCATTTTCTTGCTGTCTTTTCCTTGTCTTTCCTTGAGAGACATCTGGTCCCCATTATTCCCCAGGGAAAAAGAATAATCAGAACTCCTTTAAAAAGAAAAATTGCATTTGAGTATTTAGCATTCTATCTTTTTCATTTGTGAGTGAAGGACAGCTATCCTAATCAAATAGACAAATGGCAAGAATTAAAATAGCTTCCATCAGAAAGAGATCTCATAGTTAAATGATCTCAGTAGCCAAGATGAAACAATCCCCTGGGGGACAGTGGCAAGGACAATTTGTCAGTGTAGTTGACTTCAGTCGGCCCAATTTATCTGCTTGATGGGCCACCATTAAATAATCAGAATATTGGTATGATTAATTGCAACCTGACAATGGCAAATAATATATGCATGTGGTTTTAATATGGTCGTCTTTAACACTGAAAGTTTCTTCCATGTCCCAGTTTATGTTTAAGCTATAGCTAGTGACTGTACTCTGTCCTGTTACCCTTACCTCAAAGCTTTCATTTAAGGGATTAATAAAAGCACAGAAAAATTGAGTTACTTCACCATAGCTTAGAAGTAACAGAGTTAACATTTAAACCCATATAGTCTGGCTCCAGTGCCCTTGCTCTTGAACTAATACTGCAGATTGTCTCTCTAATAGTAATTGCAAGAAGAATTGCAATGAGTGTTAATTATTGAGGGCTCATAATGTGCTGGTGCCTGCCCTCTTTATGCACACCATTTAATTTATGCATCACAAAAGCCTTATAAGGCATAGTTTGTTACCCCATTTAATCGGTGTGCACACTGAGTGTTGAACACAAATAGTGACTCATCAGGATTTGTCCCAAAGCCCATGCTCACAAACATAGGTATCAAGATAACTCAGAGGTCTTAGGGAAGTAATATTCCTTTCTTTCTACTTATTCTTCTTGATTCTTCATTCAGTTGTGACTTGTGGACCAATGAAGATGTGCTACTCCTTTGAGTTGATTAAAATTTTAATTTCATGCTTAATACCTAACTACGTTTCACTGAAGCTCAAGTTTAATCCAAATCCATGTTAATAAACTGTGCTCTATTTTGCAGTTATTCTTAGAGATCTTTAAAGCTTTTAAATATTAACACAATTAAAGAATAAATCTACCAAAAAATTACTTTGAAACACCAAATTATATTGGAAATATTGGAGCTATTACTTTTCAATTAAAAAAAGAAATTGGGCTCATAAACTTAACAACTCCAAGTTCAAAAGCTTTACTCAAATACACACACACACACACACACACACACACATATACAAATGTATATACATATACATACAAGTATATGCATATATGCATAAATTTATTCCTGGTTATTAGAGGAGTCAATAGTTTCTAGTAAGCTTTCAAAATCAAAAGTAATTTAATTCTATAGACTAGCTATAAAAAAGTCAACTGCATACAATACATTTATTTCTGTGACATTTTATATTTTACTAAGCTTAAAAATGATTATATTACTTAATAGTACATGCTAATTAGACATTACATATTCTTATTTCCAGGGATATTATGATACCATGGATGCTGGTTACATGGATGAAGAAGGCTATTTGTATGTTATGTCTCGAGTTGATGACGTGATAAATGTTGCAGGTCACAGGATTTCTGCAGGTGCCATTGAAGAGGTATAGATGAATATTGGCCTTCTATTCTTGACAGTGTTTAGGAACAGAGCTGAGCTGATGTCAATATTGAGGTTAAGTCATTCAACCTGGAAAATCACTACACTCATCTGAAGCAGAGGCTAGGTTACTCAAGTATCTCGCCTCACTTCCTCTCTGTCTGCTCTCCACACACTCCCCCATTCCCATCTGGGTATGGGAATACCCATACCCTGGATACAGAATTTTAAGCACTTACATATATTTATTTTTTTATAGGACAGCCTATATATGTTTGCTTCTGGGTACTTGCTATTTGATTGCTTCTAGCTTCTTGATTTGTTCCTACTTGATAACCGAATTTGCATAAAGTCTTTAAGTGGTGTAAACTTAAACATTTTATTGTACTCTTAAATCCTGAGAATTTTCTGCCATCATAAGTTACACAAAGTCCCCAGAAGAGTTTTGTAAAGCATTTTTAATTTTTCACTTTCACATAAAGTAAAATCTACTTTTTTCACTGTTTGGTACTATGAGTTTTTTACTTGTATAGATTCTTGTAACCATCACCACATACAGGATACAGAAAAATTTCAACACTGTCAAAGAATTTCTGCCCTGGCTGGTGTGGCTCAGTGGTTGAGTGCCAGCCTGAGAACCAAAGTGTTGCTGGTTCGATTCCCAGTCTACGGCACATTCCTGGAATGTGGGCCAGGTCCCCGGTAGGGGGTTCACAAGAGGCAACCATACATTGATGTTTCTCACCCTGTTTTCTCCCTCCCTTCCCCTCTCTAAAAATAAATAAATGAAATCTTAAAAAAAAAAGAATTTCCTCATAATGTCATCTTTGTATCTGACTCTCTATATCCCTAACCCTTGGTAACCACTTAATTTTCTCTGTCCCTTTTCCATGCTTTCTCTAGAATGTTATATAAAGAAATAATATAGTATGTAACTTTTGGAGAATGGCTTGTTTCATTTAATAAAATGTATTTGAGGTCATTCCAAGTAGCTGTGCATATCAATAATCTTCCCTTTCATACTGCTGTGCAGTATAATCCATTGTGTGGATGTGATAATTGGTTTATGTAACTCTTCAGCCATTAATGGACACTTGGATTGCTTCTAGTATGAGGCATTTATAAATAATGCTGGTATATATGTTCAAGTACAGTTTTTTTTTATGCAAAAAGTTACTTTTTATTTCTCTACAATAAATGCCTGTAGTTAGTTTACTGGGTTATATGGTAAGTGTATGTTTAAGTTTATAAGAAACTGCCAAATTCTTTTCCAGAGTGGCTGTGCCATTTTACATTTTACTGCTAGGGTTCCTATTTCCTTCCATGCTTATAAGCACTTGGGATTGCCATTATCTTTTATTTTCACTATTTTAATAGATATGTAATGGTATCTCATTGTGCTTTTATTTTCCTTGTCTGTAATGACTAATATGTTGGACATCTTTTTATATGCTTGTTTGCCATCCATGTATCTTTTTGATGAAATATTTGTCAATTTTTTCGGCACATTTTTTAAAATTGGATTGTTCAGTTTTGAGAGTTCTTTAGATATTCTGGATACAAGTCCTTTGTCTTATATGAGATGTACAAATATTTTCTTCTAGTCTGTGATTGGTCTTTTTATTCTTTTAAACATGTTCTTAACAGAGAAAAAATGTTTTTTATGTTGATATGGTCTAATTTATCAATTTTTTCTTTTATAGGTTATGATTTTTGTATTGTGTGTAAGAATTATTTCCAAACCCAATGTTATGAATATTTTCTTTTTTGTTTTCATCTGAGTTGTATAGTTTTCCTTTTCACACTTAGTTTTATTGATTTACACTTTATGTTAGTTTACATTTATGTTTTGGGGGGTTTTTTGGTATGTGATGCCAGATGTAGATGGAAGATTTTTTTAATAAGTATGCCAAATATTCTGAGCATCATTTGTTGCAAACACTAGCCTTTCTCCATTGAATTACCTTTGCACCTTTGTTAAAATTCAGCTGAAAATATTTAAGTGGATCTATATGTAGAATACCTCTTCCATTTCATTGATCTAGGTACTTATCTTTATGGTCAATACTGTTCTTTCTTTTCTTTTTTTAATTTAATCTTTTTTGTATTTTTTCCATTACCATTAAGCCCCTTATACCCTCTTCCCCCCTAGCAATCACCACACTGTTGTCCATGTCTATCAGTCCTTTCCCCTTATTGCTCAATTCCTCCCTCCCCCCTTAACTACCCCCTACTAGCTGTCATCCTGCTCTCCATCTATGAGTCTGTCCCCATTTTCCTTATTAGTTCAGTTTGTTCATTAGATTCCACATCTGAGTTAAATCATTTGGTATTTGTCTTTCTCTGACTGGCCTATTTCACTTAGCATAATATTCTCCAGGTCCATCCATACTGTTGCTCAGGGTAAAATTTTCTTTTTCTTTTCCTACTGCCAAGTAGTATTCCATTGTGTAAAGGTTCTATAATTGTTTTATCCATTCATCTACTGGTGGGCAGTTGGGCTACTTCCATATGTTGGTGATTGTAAATAATGCTGCAGTAAACATAGGGGTCCTTATGTTCTTTTGAATTAGTGTTTTGGGTTCCTTCAGATATACTCATAGAAGTGGGATTGCTGGGTCAAAAGGCAGATCCACTTTTCATCTTTTGAGGTATCTCCATACTGCTTTCCACAGTGGCTGCACCAGTCTGTATTCCCACCAACAGCGCAAAGGGTTCCCCTTTCTCCACATCCTCACCAGCACTTGTTTGCTGGTTTATTCACATTAGCCATTTTGACAGGTGTGCGATAATATCTCATTGTAGTTTTAATTTGCATGTCTCTGATGATTAGTGACTCAGTGACTTAGTGACAAGCATCTTTTTATATATTTATTGGCCATCTGTCTGTCCTCTTTGGAGAGGTATCTACTCAGGTCCTTTGCACATGTGTTAATTGGGTTGTTTGGGGTTTTGTTTTAGCATTCAATTTTTAAGTTCTTTATAAATTTTGGACATTAACCCCTTATCACATATATTGGCAAATATGTTCTCCCATTCTGTGGGTTGTCTTTTTATTTTGTTGATGACTTCCTTTGCTGTGCAAAAATCTTTAGTTTGATATAGTCCCATTTGTTTAGCTTTTTCTTTTGTTTCCCTTGCCTGGGGAGTTATATTAGATGAAATATTGCTGTGAGCAATGTCCAAGATTTTGCTACCTATTGTTTTCTTCTAGTATTTTTATGGTTTTGGGTCTAGCATTTAAGTCTTTGATTTATTTTGAACTTATTCTTGCATGTGGTATAAGAAGGTGGTCTAGTTTCATTTTTCAGTATATATCTGTCCAATTTTCCCAACACCATTTATTGAATAAACTATTTTTGGCCCATTGTATGTGCTTTCTTCTTCTGTCAAATATTCATTATCAAATATAATGGTGTGGGTTTATTTCTGGGCTCTCTATTCTGTTCCCTTGATCTATGTGTCTATTTTTATGCCAGTACCATGCTGTTTTGATTACTATGGCCTTATAGTATTGTTTCATATCAGGTAGTGTGATTCCTCCAACTTTGTTCCTTTTTCTCCGGATCACTGTTGCTATGTGGGGCCTTTTGAGGTTCCAAATAAATTTTTGAAATATTGTTCTAGTTCTATGAAACACGTAATTAGAATCTTGATAGGAATTCCATTAATCTATATATTTCTTTGGTAGTATGGACATTTTAATTCTTCCTATCCATGAACATGGCATGTGCTTCCAATTATTTGTATCTGCTTCTGTTTGTTTCTTCAATGTCCTATCATCTTCTGAGTACAGGTCTTTTACCTCCTTGGTTATGTTTATTCCTAGGTATTTTGTTCCCTTTGAAGCAATTGTGAGTGGGATTGATTTATTCATTTCTGTTTTTGTTAATTCATTATTTGTATATAAAAAATGCAACTGATTTCTGGATATTAATTTTGTATCTTGTGCTTTGCTGAATACATTTATCAGTGCTAGTACTTTCTTGGTGGAATCTTTGGGGTTCTCTATGTACACTATCATGTCATCTTCAAATAATGACAATTTTACTTCTTCCTTTCCAGTTTGGATGCCTTTTATTTCTTCTTCTTGTCTAATTGCTGTGGCTAGGCCTTCCAATAGCACATTGAATAAGAGAGGTGAAAGTGGACATCTCTGTCTTGTTCCTCATCTTAAGGGGAATGCTTGTAGTTTTTCCCCATTGAATATGATGTTGGCTGTAGGTTTGTCATATATGGCCTTTATTATGTTTTGGTATGTTCCCTCTAAGTCTACTTTGCTGAGTTTATAAATTCATGCTGGATTTTATGAAATGCTTGTTCTGCATCTATTGATATGATTATGTGGCTTCTATCCTTCATTTTGTTTACGTGGTGAATCATACTTCAACTGTTGTACCAACCTTGCATTCCCAGACTAAATCCCACCTGATCATGGTGTATGATCTTTTTTATGCATTACCATATTCAGTTTGCTAATATGTTTGTTGAGGATGTTAGCATCTATGTTCATCACAGATATTGGCCTATAATTTTCTTTCTTTGTAGTATCTTTATCGAGTTTTGAAGTTAGACTAATGCTAGCTTTGTAAAATGAATTTGGGAGACTTCCCTTTTCTTGAATTTTATGAAATAGTTTGAGGAGCAGACGTGTTATTTGTTCTCAGAGTGTTTTGTAAAATTCACCTGTGAAGCCACCTGGTCCAGGACTTTTGTTTGCCAGGAGTTTTTTCATTATTGCTTCAGTCTCACTAGTTATAATGTGTCTATTCAAATTCTGTAATTCTTCCCAATTTAATTTTGGAAGATTGTACATTTCAAAGCATTTATCCATTTTGTCCAGGTTGCTTAGTTCATTGGCATATAGTTGTTCATAATATTTTCTTACAATCCTTTGCATTTCTTTGGTGTCAGTTGTTATTTCTCCTCTTTCATTTCTGATTTTATTTATTTGGGTCTTTCTTTTCTTGATGAGTATGGTTAGAGATTTGAAGGTTTGTCAGTTTTGTTTATCTTTTCAAAGAACCAGCTCTGGACTCATTGATCTTTTGCATCCTTTGGGGGTGGGGGTTATTTTGTTTATTTCTGCTCTGATCTTTATTATTTCCTTCATTCTACTCACTGTGGGCTTTGTTGTACTTTTTCAAGTTCCTTTAAGTGTAAAGTTAGATGGTTTATTTGAGCTTTTTCTTTTCCTTTCTTTTTTTTTTCTTTTCTTTTTCTGAGATAGGCATGTAATGCTATGAATTTCCCTCTCAGGATTGCTTTCCCAGTGTCCCACAAATTTTAGATTCTTGTGTCCTCACTTTCATTTGTTTCAAAGAACCTTTTGATTTTCCCTTGGTCTCATTGTTGACCCATCATTGTTTAAAAGCATATTATTTAGCTTTCATGCCTTTGCATGTTTTTCAGCATTCTTCTTATGATTGATTTCTAGTTTCGTAGCATTGTGGTTAGAGAAAATGCTTGATATAATTTCAATCTTAAATTTATTGAGATTTGTTTTGTATCTAACATGTGGTCTCTCCTGGAAAACATTTCATATGCATTTGAAAAAACATGCATATTCTGCTGCTTTGGGGTGAAATACTCTGAAAATATCAATTAAATCCATTTGATCTAGTGTGTTGTTTAAGGCCGCTATCTCCTTGTTGATTTTCCACCTGGAAGTTCTATCCATTGAAGTCAATGGGATGTTAAAATCCCTGGCTATGATTGTATTTTTGTCTATCTCCCCCTTTATATCCATCAAGATTTGCTTTACATATTTAGGTGCTCCTATTTTCACTAGGGTTATATCCTCTTGTTGGATTGTTCCACTTATCATTATGCAGTGTCCTTCTACGTCTCTTACTATAGCTTTGGTTTTAAAGTCCATTTTGTCAGATATAAGTACTGCTACCCCAGTTTTTTATTCCTTCCATTTGCATGAAATATCTTTTTCCATCCCTTTTAGTTTGTGTGTATCTTTCAATCTTAGGTGGGTCTCTGGGAGGCAGCATTTATATGGATCCTGTTTTCTTACCCATTCAGCTACCCTATGTCTTTTGCTTGGATCATTTAAACCATTTACATTTAAGATAATTATTGATAGATACATATTTAGTACCATTTTATTGTTGGAGTATTTTCCTCTGTTTTTTTTTTTTTTTTTTTCTTTCTCTTTCTCTTCTCCCAAGCAAGTCCTTTAACATTTGTTGCAGTATTGGTTTAGTGTCAACAAACTCCTTTAGCTTTTTCTTATCTGGGAAGCACCTTATTTCTCCTTCAATTTTAAGTGATAGCCTTGTTGGGTAAAGTAGCCTTGGTTGTAGGTCCTTGCTTGCCATCACCTTGAATATTTCACACCACTGCCTTCTAGCCTAAAATGTTTCTGGTGAGTAATCAGATACCAGTATAATTGGTGTTCCCTAACAGGTAACTACCTGCTTTTCTCTTGCAGCATTTAGGATTCTCTCCTTATCTTTAAGCCTTGCCATTTTAAGTATTTTGTGTCTTGGTGTAGGACTCTTTGGGTCCAAATTTTTTAGCATCCTCTGGACTTCCTGGACTTGTGTGACTTTCTCATTCACCAGATTAGGGAAGTTTTCAGTAATTATTTTTTCAAGTAGGTTCTCTATCCCTTGTTTTCTCTATTCTCCTTTTAATATTCTCATGATGTGGATGTTGGTATGCTTCATGTTGTCCAAAATGTTTTTTAAGCTCTCCTCATTTTTTAAAATTCTTATTCTTTTTGCTGCTCTGTCTTGGTGGGGCTTTTTTCTACCTTGTCTTCCAAATCACTGATACAATCCTCTGATTCATCTAATCTACTGTTTATCCCTTCCAGTGTATTATTTATTTCAGATGTTGCATTCTTTATTTCTGACTGGTCTTTTTTATGCTTTCTATGTCTTTTTCATATTGTCGAGTATCTTTATAACCATTGTTGTAAACTCTCTGCCTGATAAATTGCTTGCCTCCATTTTATCTAGTTTTTCTTCTGGAGAATTCTTTCATTCTTTCATTTTAGGATTGTTCCTTTGTCTTCCCATTTTGCCTGCTTCTTTGTATTTTCTGCCTTAGTTGTTAAAATAATCAATGATATAGACTTAAGCTGTAATCCACAGTGGGGCTTAAGCACCACAAGGTGGAACAGAATAATTCATGTGGGTGAGGCTATTGCTTCTCAGGCTGATGCCACTTGGAGAGGAGTGCTCTGTCTTAGAAAGATGGCATCTGCAGTGTGACGGATGATATAGCACAGGGATCCTGGCAGCTGTTTCTTCAGTTCTCTCCCCAAAACTGTCAACCTCAGACTCTCCTCAAGCATCTCTAGTCGACTCTGATGCTTGGGCCCTCAGAGTGAGGGCCCTCCCCTTGCCAGAGCCCAAGGTAAATGACTGAAAGTGAAATTGTGTGTTTTGGCCCTTTAAGAGGCTCTCTGCATCTCCAGCCATATCTCCCTGGCAGACAGAAACCCTGCTGTTTTTCACAGCTGAATGCTATCTAAATTTCTTTCTGGTTCTGGTGCTGTACGTTGGGAAGCCCAGTTTGGGGTTTAGACCCCACACTTCTAAGGGGCAACTCCTGTTCACTGAAATATCCCTCTGGAACTTCAGCTGCCACTTGTGGGAGCCCAGCCAGGTCTCTTGCACCTCTTCCTCACTTCCTACCAGTCTTGTGGTGAAGTGTTTATTATCTGTCCTTGGTTATAAGGTTTCTCTCCAGCTAGTTAGTGTTCAGTAGGTTATTCAGGATGATTTCTCCACACTCTAGTTGCAATTCCAGATTGGTCCTGGGAGGAGGTTAGTGTAGCTTCCACTTACTCCTCCGCCATCTTGGGGGGATCCAGGCTATTCTTTCTTGATACTGTAGCTTTATAGGATGTCTTATAGTTGAATAGTGTGTATATTAGCTTTTTTTCAAAAATATTTTGGGTATGCTTTTTTAAGTTTTATATATATATTAGAATGAACTTTTGATTGTTACAATAATTTCAGCATGGATTTTGATTGGGATTATGTAAACTATATAGATTGTTATGGCAAAAATTATTGTTATTTGAACTGTACTAAATTATGCAACTCAAAAGCTTTGTATTCTCTCCATTTATTTATGTCTTTTTGATATGTTTTGTCAACATTTTGTACTTTTTAGTTTACAGATTCTGGTCATATTAGTTAGGTTTATACCTAAGTATTTAATGTTTTTAGCTATTATAAATGGATTTAAAATTTGGGGGTTTCAAATTTTCATAGCTAATCAATAGAAATATCATTGACTTTAATAAACTGATATGTATTCCATGATTTTATTAAACTCATTATTTTTAGGGTTTTTTTTAATAGATTCATGATATGTCCTATATAGACAATAATGTTTATGAATAGTTTTAGTGTTTTTTTCAATCTAAATATATTTTTTTCTCTTGCCTTCTTGAAATGGCTAGAAATTCAATATATTAAGATAACTTGCTCATACTCTTAGTGTAAAAGGATTTACTATCTTAACATTAAGAATGATGCAGCCTATAGGTGTTTCTATAGGTGATGTTTATCAAATGAGGAAGTTGAATTCTATTACTAATTTGCTGACCTTTTAAAAAAATCTTAATTCAATGTGAAATTTGTCAAATGCTTTTTATGGGTCTATTGATATGATTGTGTGACTTTTATTTTTAAGTCTGTTAACCTGGTGAATTATATTAATTCATTTTCAGCTGTTGAGTCAGTCTTTTGTTGCTGGAATAAACCTCAATTGATTGCAATTCATTATTGTTTTTATATATTGATTGTTTTTTTAAAAAATGGCAGATTTTCTTGTTCTGAAGTCAGCTTTGTATGGTAATTATATAGCAATTCTTTTATGGATAATCCATGTTTTATGGATAATGTTCAATCATCTACTAATATCTTTTTCCATTCAATCATTTTTAATCTATCTGGATACTTATGCTTCCTGTGCTTTTTCTGTAGATAGGAAATGGGTCTTGTTTTTATTTTCACCCAATTTAACAATTTTTATCTTTTAACTGATGTTTTTAGATCATTTACATTTAAATTAATTATTGATATACTTACATTTGTCTACTAGTTTATTAGGTTTGTTTCTTTTCTCTTTTTTATTCTTCCTCATATTATCTTCTCTTTTCTTTTAAGGCATTTGGTTCTTTTTGTAACTTCTGTTATTTTTCTGAGAAATTCTGTTTCCACTTATTGTAAAACTGTTTGCCTACACTGTCTGGGCCATTTATTACTCTTAACTTGAATGTGCAAAAATGTGCTCTGGGTAAAAGACAGATTTCTTAATAATAATTGTGTCATCACCCTCTTACCCCAGGTCTTATTCCTAGGTGACCTAGGAGGGCCTAAGGGATATTTCCCTACATCAGTAGCCAGACCCTCCATAGATGAGAAACAAGGAAAATGATTTTTCTCTGCTAATTAAGAGGAAGGAGGCAGCTATCTTTCACCTTTAAGGAAAGCATCTCCTTGGAAACCTGATTGCCTGAATTCAAACTTCAACTCTTTGATATGTAAATAAAACCTCTCCAGGAGCCAGATAATCCCACCTGTTCAAATTTTACAACCTAGAAATGTTTCCAAGTTCTGAGGCTTTATCTTTTTGACTTGTGATACCCAGGGAAGTGGTGAGCCAGCCTCCCTGGCATGTTGGGAGTTTAACCTAGAGATCTACTCTAGGCTGTAGTCATTTGGCCTCTCAGGGAAACTAGAAAAGTTTTGTTATCTTGTTAGACCAGAGCAATTAACTAGACAAATAACTATATTTCTAATTCTCATGGTATTTGAAAATTCTGAGGAAGCTGGGACTTTTTACAGGAGAAAATCAGTAATGTTTAATTCCCCGTAGTTGGAATAGCTGCGTTAAAATATTTGTCCGGTGATTCTAATATTTAGGTCATCTTGGGTTTGCTTCTGTTGGTTGATTGTCTTTTTTCTTAACTGGTATTTAGTTTTTCCTCACTTTTTAAATGTCCAGTAATTTTGTATTTTATCTTGGATATTTTGAATATTACATTATGAGATTCTGGATTCTGCTTAAACCATCTGAATTTGTGTTATTACATTTTTTTTTTAATTTTAGCAGGTGGTCAACTTAGTTAAAATCAGACCACATCTCCTTACCCTCTTTCTGTGGATTTGTTTCAATGTCAGGTTAGTTTTCAAAGCCTTTCCAGCATTACTCTGGTTCATCTCACATCTGTCTCTCCCAAAGGTCGATCTGAAACTCAGGTCAGTGTTCAGAGCCTTCTCTGTGCTAATTCTGTTACTGAACTAAAGAGGCTTATTTGCCTGAGCACTTCAAAGTCAAATCAAGTGTGAATAGAAATTTGCAGCTAAGAAAGTAAAGGTTTATTTTAAGGAAATGCTTCCACACCCAGAGTCCCAGGTAAGCCCTTGCTAAAAGACCTGGATTCCTGATGGCTTCCATGACATGGGTTATGTAGGGGAAAACCATTAATCATGGTGACTAAGGGAGTTAGGGTCATGGTCAGGGCCATGGTCTCTACTGTTTGGTTGGTGCTAGGGTAGGGGTAGTTGATCATTATGCATCTGGTCCTGATATCAGTCTTGGTGTTACCTCATCTAATTTTGGAAGGATCTGGTTAGTGGGGACATTCCACTTTTCTGGGTTTGGAACTGAATTACAACTGAGGCCTGGATATTATCTTCTTTTTAATTTAAATTTTATCTTTTTTTTTGTATTTTTAAATTTATCATGTTTTTCCATTACCATTAGTCTCCTTACACCTCCTCTCCCCCTACAATCACCACACTGTTGTTCATGTAGTGAGTCCTTTTTCTTTTTTGCTTAATCCTTTCACCCCTAACATTTTCTGTTGCCCACTGCCACTTAGCAGTCAACCTGCTCTATATGAGTCTGCCCCCATTTTCCTTATGGTTCAGTTTGTTCATTAGATTCTACATATGAGTGAAATCATATGGTATTTGTCTTTCTCTGACTGGCTTATTTCACTTAGTGTAATGTTCTCCAGGTCCATCAAGACTGTTGCAAAGGGTAACATTTCTTTGTTTCATGGCCGAGTAGTAATTCATTATGTAAATGTCCCATAATTGTTTTATCCACTGATCTACTGATGAACATGTGGGCTGCTTGCACTAAAAAGTTTTTGCACAGCAAAGGGAAATATCAACAAAATAAGAAGACAACCCACTGAATGGGAGAACATATTCACTCATACATCTGATAAGGGGTTAATATCCAAAATTTATAAAGAACTTACAGAACTCAACACCAAAACAAAAACAAAAACAAAAATGAACAACCCAATTGAAAAAATGGGCAAAGGGCCTGAATAGATACTTCTCCAAAGAGGGCATACAGAGGGCCAATAAATATTTGAAAAGATGCTCAAAATCACTAATCATTAGAGAAATGCAAATTAAAACCACAATTAGATACCAGCTCACAAATGTCAGAATGACTACAATCAATAAATTGACAAACAATAAATGCTGGTGAGGACATGGAGAAAAGGGAAACCCTTTCAAATTGTTGGTGGGAATGCAGATTGGTGCAGCCACTGTGGAAAGCAGTATGGAAATACCTCAAAAATTAAAAATGGAACTATCTTTTGTCCCAGCAATCCCACTTTTGGGGATATATCCGAAGGAACCCAAAACACTAATTCAAAAGAACATAAGCACCCCTGTGTTCACTGCAGGGTTATTTATTTAGATGTTATCCTTAGTTTGATTGAAACTCTGTCTCTATGGTAAATAGACCTGAGGCTTTGTTCCTAAGATTGTTTAATGCTGATCAGGGCCTCATCGTCCAAGGGCATTAATGATTAAAATAGTGGTAGACCAAAGGAAAGTGCAGGTAAGTCAGCATGTTGGATGAGGCCAGATGAGTCAAAAGGAAAGGAGAAAAGGTCATATTAAAGTAATGAAGTTTCTGCATGTTTATAGTTCTGGTTGGATGCATGCATACACACATTTGGGGTAGGGGCAGGGCTTCACACATAGGTATGAAGTACCCCTTTCTCTAGCTCCTGCCTCACAACCTGTTCCTTAGTTTTTGATCCCCAAGGCTCCCCTTTCTGCTCTTTTAGAAAGAGAGCTAGAGCTTTAGTGCTCAGTCCTACAAGGTCTACCTGTACAGTGTATCTTGGGAGAGAAAGGATCTGTCTCCTTGCCAGCACTCACCTGGTATAGGGTAAATTGAGCCAACAAGGATCCACTCTCAGGGCATGGACAGCTGCTGGTGGGGAGGGCAAGGGCACCATGCCTTTTCAGGCTCTCACTGCAGGGTGTGGAGAGTCAACAAGGTTGCTGCAGTCCTGCAGGAAGGAAGCAGAGCACTGCTTCTCTGCTGGTGTTTATCTGGAGTAGGAAGGACAAAAACAAAATAACTCTGTGACCCAATTCCTCTGCTTCTTTTTCCTGGACCTCTGGCTAGACAGAGTATGCCTTTTCTTGGGGCTTTTCTGTCTGTATTCATTGGCAATTCCACATTTTGGGTTACTCTAGCTCCTGGGCCAGACTATTTTGGAAGCAAAACCAAGCAACAAACAAACCATAACAACAACAAAAATTTAAAAATCTCCAAACCAACCAACCAAAAACCCAACCAACCAATAAACAAAACAGAACACTCATGATCATATTGCCCCTATGTTCTGAAGTTCTGACAGAATCTTCTGGTCTGTAATTTAGCCTAGAATTTTTCATTGCAAATAGTGGAAGTGATATGGTGGAATGTATTTATTCCATCTTTTTCAGAACCAAACCCAGGATGGTTTAAACAGAGTGGGGCAGACTGCATTGTAATGAAAGCAAATATTTAAAGTAGTATGATTAAAAGTGCAGTGGGATCACAGTATGCAGAATACAAGCCTAGTTCCCTTTCTCTTTTTTTCATTTTTTTATTGTTGTTCATGTACAGTTGTCTCCATTTTCACACCATCATGTCCCCAAAAGATGCTCACCTTAGTTAAAAGATGCATTTATCTTCAGCCTAAATTTAACAGGTTAACACTTATTTTCATGTGGCTTTTTTAAAAGTGACACAGAGATGTTATTTGAGTAAAAGGAAAGACGTTTATAAAATGTTTTGAAATATGTGACCTTTATGTGCAATCATATTATCTTGTTTTTAATTTAGTCTGGAGCTTGAGATAAGCTGAAATTGAAATTTATGCTTCATGTATTGTAGTGTGTAGGGAAAGGTGGTTCTGGTTGCATGGACTTTTAATTTTTTGCTTGTAGGAGAGTGCTTCTAATATTTATTTGCATTTCTGACAGACTCAGCTAATCAAAATATGGAGGTTACATATACACAGACTTTAATATCAGTCAAAATTCTTTGCTCTTCTATTTTTAGAATGAAAGAAGAAATATCAACTTATTTAAATATATACTGCACTTTAATATGTTTCTGCTGGCATTCTTATCACAAGTTGTATCAGCAAAGTGAAGTAGGCAAAAGATAGGCAGTTAAATGGCAAAATTGAAAAAGTGTGCTAGAATCAATGACATTTAATGGGAATTTTATCACTAAGTGTTGGAGTACTTAGAGAATATAACAGGACACCTCTCAGCTTTCAAGACTTTTTATTGCTATTCTATTAAAATTGTCCCAGTTTTTCCCCCTTTGCCCTCCTCTGCCCAGCCCACCCCCGCTCCCACAGTCAGTCCCCACACCATTGACCATGTCCATGGATCACTCATACATGTGCTTTGACTAATCCCTTTCCCTTCTTTCCACCATTGTCTCCCTCCTTCTTTCCTCTATGAATTAAGTGATTAACTATTTATTGTATATTTTTGTCTTCTAAGAAAATAATATCTCAATTGATATCATATTTGTCTTTTCTATATTGGAATCTACTAGATACAGTTGGAAACTAACATTCTTTATTGGCTTCCTCTCAGCTCTTAGCACAATTGCTTAACAAAGTAATAATTAATATTCATGTGAAATGCTTATATTGATACCATAACCAGCTTTTATTAAAGTGCTCAAATCTTACTTGATATTTTAGTGCTTTTCCAGGATTCTTAGTAGTGAATGCTAGATTTCATTTGACTTTTTAAAGATAAAACTTGAGTGTCTTAATCTGTTGGAATTCTCATTTGTATAAATTAAAAGTAGACAGAATGTTGTTTTACATATAACTATAAAACATATATTTAAAACATATATAAAATGTATATACATGTTTTATAGTTATATATATAACTATAAATAACTGTAAGATAACTATGCCTTTCTAGTTTCTCAAAGTAAAATTCAACAAATGTATTACCTTTTATAGGACTTAATCAAACAGAAATTCTATTAAAATTACTACATCAAAAACATTTTAAGAAACCCTGGGTAATTCTCTGTACTCATCATAAGGAAATAGAGTCCTAGAACAGCTTTTACAAATTTAAGAGGATATTATCTTTGGAGATAACAACACACATGAGGAGGAGCTTCTGTAACTGTTAAATTATGTCTGTTTGAACTGTTGATTAATCTTTAAAAGCCTAGCATGTCGCTAGACATTTGGGACGCTTTGATGGAAGTTAAAGGAAATTGGATCGAAAATCTGCTGGTTCAGGTCTTCTGAGCCAAAACTTCTGGGTGTGAACGTGGCCCTTCATGCTTGATTCTCTTTCACAGTTCTGGGCGGACCTTTTCACTCAAAGACTTGTCTCTGGGGAGCAAATTGGGCTTTCTGTTTCAATTCTTTCTTTAGTAGCTTAAGTTTCAGGTTGTTAAGTAGTCCTTGCAGTATCTTTAGAAACTTGGAAATCTGGTATTAAAATATTGCACTTAAAGTAATATGCACATATAATTTGCCCTTTGAAGGTTGTTGTGACCAATGTGTCATTGTTTGTTTTCTCAGGTATCTGTTTTGTTCACTATTTTAGGAATGATTTCTTCAAAGTTTAATACATTTCCATAAAGTGCATATTCAACAAAGATGCCATGCAATTTCAATTCTACCCAGGATTAACAAATGCCTGGATTTAAATAGTTGTAAAATACTGAATATTTTCTTTAGTACATCAATATGACTATTGATGAAGATGTGGAATTGGGCAGTTTTCTAGATGACTCCAATGTCAGGGAATGAAAAAGCATCCCTCTTCTTCAGCTCCTTACATCTTATGAGGCTGCATGATTTAAATTATGTTTTTTTAAATGAAAATACTTAAAAACAGAATTGAGGAGCCTAAGTAATATAGCTCACTAAAGGCACAACCTTTTAAATTCATTAAAATGTACACAAAAGTGGCAGTACACCAGTAACAATGAATGACAGACATTTATCAACCTATTAGCATACCTTTATATACTCACTTTTGGTGAGACAATTACCATTTAAGTTGTATCTTTTTTGGGGGGCGGGGGCTGTATCTACCTATTACTCAAAATGGTTTGTAGAATTTATACAGAAGGAATGTATGAACGTGGCTTTTGATTGTTTACCCCACAGGACATTTCGCTGGCTTCCGTCCCTCTTGCCAACACCTATTTTGATACTTGCGTTTTTAATGATTCAGGTGTTAAAATCAGTATTCGCATGCCAGTGTTATTGCTGGGGCCAACATAGAAAGCTGCCTCCTTTCCTTTATGGTATCTTTTTAACACCGATAGATGAATATAACATTTTATCCACTATAATAATGAACCTCATTTACATGCAATTATGGAAAGGGATCATTTCTATTTCTCACATATTTTTAAGAATTTATGCAGTTGGTGAAAGTGGGAAACTTTGATATTATAGAGAACAATGTCAGGTATTATTTCTGGTTTTCAAATACTCCCTACCTAAGAGAAAACCAGTCAACATTTTCCATCCACTTCTAAAAATGCTAAGAGTGAGGATGAAAACATGGTGAACTGAAAATAGCAAAATGAAAGAACAGCAAACTGAAAGTTTTGACATTTAATTTAGTTTAAATTACAATCACATTGTTCAGATAACAAAATATCTGGATTACTGATTTTTTTACAGTGATTTGAACTGCTATCTTGGCATTTCAAAAACACAGGCATATGACACCAGTAAACACTTTAATAAATGTTTTTGACAATTATAACTCTGCTTAGCCAGGCAAAAGTTTTTGTCATTAAAATGTGAATAGTAAATCAGAATTTAGGATCGTGCCTACCCCATCTATATCCCATCTGCTATAGACAAAATATATATTCTCTTCCATGAAATGGTAACTAGTGACTATACCAACTACCAAAACAAATCTTTGGCCATAAAGTTTGTTTCTACTCTCAATGCATGGACCTAAAAAAGTAAATATGACCTTAACAGATTGGAACGCTGTTGGGAACATTTTGAGCCTTCAGCCTGACACCGGGGGAGAACATAGTGGTGCATGGTATGCATCTTGCAGAAGCTTTTTAGTCACCCCAACTAATGGAAAAAGGGCATGAAAGTCTTTTTTTAAAGATTTTTATTTATTTTTAGTGAGATGAGAAGGAAGGGATGAAGAGGAGAGAAACATCAATGTGCAAGAGAAACATGGATCAGTTGCTTCTCGCACACCCCCATTTGGAAACATGGCCTGCAACCCAGGCAGGTGTCCCGACCAGGAATCAAACTGATGACCTTTTGGTTTGTGGAACAACATCCAACCCACTGAGCCACACCAGCAAGGGCTGGACATCTTCACGTTAGCAGTGAAGTTAATAAAACATATAGTAAAAAATTATTTATTTAACACATGCTACCCTCAGCCCTGTGGAAGTAAAAAGCTATGTGGATGAGAACCCTGACAACTCAGTACTTCAAAGTGGGTGCTAACCATAGAATATAGGAGAATGTTGATTTGTATGTTTAGTTAGGGCCATGTGAGGCACACAGGGTTTGTTCCAAACATTCTAGCAGTTCATTGAGTTTTCTGGGAGTTCAGAGGAGGGAAAGCTCATTTTCAACTTGGCTTAATCAAAAGAAAAAAGTATCTTCATGCAAAGTTTGGGACTAGAAAGTGAAATGTCCCAGACTCATTTATTTTTCTATCTGTCTGGCTATGCCTTTTTAGTCTAGTTGACCAGCTTCTTCTTCGTGTAGCCATTAGCTGTTGGAATTCCTTAAGGCTGTCCTGCTTTTCTTCACTACTTTCTCCCTAATCTCATCCATGCCCACATTAGCCTATATACACAATGGCATTCAAATATACATCTCTAGATTGAGACTCTCCCCAGCTCCAACTGCTTTGACTTGGATGTTTCAATGGTATTTCAATAAAACACCTGTAAGATGTGTTATGTGCTCTTTCTTCTCAAGCTTGGCCCTCACTAGCATTTTCTCATTTAGAAAATGATACCACTGTCTAACTCCTGCTCTACCAAACACACAGAATCATTCTTAACCCTTCTGCCTTCTCCGTCCTCCATACCCAGTTTGTTATCAAATTGTATCCATTTACTTCTAAATAAACTCTATAATCTTTACTCCCACTACCTTATATATCCTTAGTCTACTGTAGTAGCCTCTCAGGTGATTTCAGTGCACAAACTGTGATACTCACTCTTAACTATCCTGTTTATTCTCCACAATGAGATGAGTTTGTGTTTTCCAAAATCCACTCTGAACTGAAAGAAGCCATTTATTTTGAAAGGCTATGTACCATTCTGGAAAGTGACTTAGGAGACAGTAAGAAGATATGTACTGCTGGAGGTTAGCAGGAAGTGACGGACAAACAGGCAGAGCACAGGGAATCTTTTAGGGCAGCAAAGCCACTCTGTTAAATATTATAATGGTGGCCGCATAACATAGAATGTACAAACCAAGAGTGAACTCTAAACTATGGAATGGAGTGATCATGATGAATGAATGTTGGTTCATCGGTTGTACCAAACATACCACTTCAATGAGAGATTTTGATGGTAGAGAAGGCTGTTTATAAACAGGAGGAGAAGGTATATGGGAACTTTCTGAACTTCTGCTCAATTTTCTACAAATCTGAAACTACTCTAAAAAATAAAGTTAATTAAAAAAATTCATTCAATTTTGCTTTCATCTCTTCTTCACCTCACGAAAGTGCTTTATTACCTTCCCAGTGCTGCTAAAGTTAGTTGGATGTCATTTGCACAGCCTCTCTCTCCCTCTGTTGCTTCACTTCCTCTTGCTCCATTCTCACCCTGGCTCTGGTTTCCAGCCACTCTGGTTCTTTGCAGGTGTGAATGTTCATGCCCAGCTCTTCCACAGGGCTCTCCCCTTTTGCCGAATCAATGTCTATGGATCCTTTAGACTTGAGCTTATTGTCATCCCCTAAGGGTAGGCTTCTCTGAGATCAATATCCTTCTGCCAAGTTTGTAACTTTTGCTCTATTTTGCATATCAAAACCCAGGTTATTTCCTCAAAGCCCTTACCACTTTTATATTTAGACATTTATCATAATTAAATACTTATGTTTCGTTATAATATTGCTCTCCCCTACTAGAACATAAGCACCATGAGCGACTGCTCAGTCTATTTTTGCTCATCGCTGAGCCTAGTGCAGTGGCAGGAGCCCAGGAAGTAGTCAGTGGATATTTGTTCAATGAATGAATAGAAAAGAGAATGAGAACTGCCAAATGAGCTATTGCTATGTTGCTCATTGTTTTCTCTAGCCATTAGAGGTTTGCAGTCACTGAAATATGTATTACTTTGTCCTCTCTGGTTGGGTGGCCACTCAAGAAAAGAAACGCTCTATTCTCTGCTTAGTAACAGATGCAAAAATAAAATCACTATGTGTTTAGTCATGGGGCTGCCATGGACTCCTCCAGTAGGTATGCTTGTGGTAGCCAGCACCACAAGGCCATCTACTTTCAGAGGCCTGTTGCAATTTGTTTACATGTGTGTCCACTGCATATTTTCCCTGACTTCATTAATGATGACTGAGATGAAGAAATAATTCCCTTACTTTCCAGGTAACCTATGCAATTTATCTTAATTACTGTTATCCTTTTATGAGTGACTACCGGGGGGATCCTAACCACTCACCCCATTAGTAATGATGTGAATTGTGAATTAGTAGCTATGGGTTGTTTGGTTCTCTGACATGTACTTCTTTTCCCAGTTGAAATAATTTACACACACACACTAAATAAATGCTTTTCCTTATTATAGTCGGTCCTTTCCCATGGCACTGTGGCTGACTGCGCTGTTGTTGGCAAGGAGGATCCACTGAAAGGTCATGTCCCCTTAGCCCTCTGTGTGTTGAGAAAAGGTGAGAGAGCTTTGTCCTCCCTGACTGTTTGGGTCCTGAATGATTAACTAAGGTTACATCCTATGCTTACCATATGAACTTTCTTCCTAGGTATAGATACAACTGAGGAACAAGTTTTGGAAGAAATTGTGAAACATGTTAGACAGAGCATCGGCCCTGTGGCTGCTTTTCGAAATGCAGTTTTTGTCAAACAATTACCCAAAACTAGATCTGGCAAAATTCCCCGGTCGGCTCTGTCTGCCCTTGTCAATGGCAAGCCTTATAAGGTAAGTTTTCAAGGATGTTTAGTGTTGGGTCTATGGTTGGGACATGGTATTTTTCCCATTTCTTTGACATCAGCAAAGATCTTAAAAGTGGTTCTCAAGCATGAATTGTATCCTTACAACACACATAATATAGCGCTTTTTTTAAATGGTAGGTGAGAAATCACATAGTCACTCTTTCTGTAGGAATAAAGGTTTGGAAAAACAGATTAATTAAAACCATATGCATTGAGAATACAAGAATTCATGTGTGAAAATATTTTTACTGTTAGTAAATATGTGAGTTAAATGCAAACAAACTTGTGGAAACTCAATTGAATTAAAGATACATTTTCCTTCATTGTAGTCGTTAGTGGTTATTAGTGAGAAAGCAAGTAATTGAGGCTGGCTATCCATGTTTAAACTCTTCTAAGTGATACATATGCTAATTGTATTGAGTTAAAATTAATTTAGGAAATTTTAGGCTAATCCAAGCATACATATTTTTTAAGATTCATATATTATACATTCATAGATATACTTATTTTAATAGTAGAGTAGTTGTATAGTAAATACAAAAAAAATATTTATTTTCTTTTTATAGTGCCACATAGAAAGCCCTATAATAGGAATTCTGGAGAAATAGTATTGAGGACCAATAGTTTTGCTAATAGAACAGTTTATTTTAGCACTCTGGAAACTGTAGCTGTTAATACATTTTAAAATATTAGGTTCAAAGTTTCCTATTTTTGAACATTTCCATAGGAGTATTATTAAGATAATGGGGAATACAATATTGCACATAATTACTTAATCACAGGGAGGGTAAAAGGGGTGCAAGGACTTGCATTCATGTCTCTTTCCCTCTTTTTTCCCCAGATAACACCTACCATTGAAGACCCCAGCATTTTCAGGCACATAGAGGAAGTGCTAAAGCAGGCATCATGACTTTTTGAGTCAACTTTTCTAATTGAAGTCAAGTTTTTTAAAATTACATCCCAGAAATAAATATTTAAGTAGAAATTACTGGCCAACTCACATGTGAATTGTGAAGCTTGGTCTAAAAGAACACACTGGAAGCCCTAGTGAAAGATCAGTGCCTTATGTTTGATTAGACCCAATGAGCATTGCTATCAATTACTTGTAATGTGACTCATTAGAGGTTGTCTAGCACTTTAATTTTAGAAAAATATATCTAATGTATGATTTTTAAAAAGTCCCCCCCAAAAGCATTTTAATTGAAGGTAACATTAATATAGAGCTGCTTCCTAAAAATGGAAATCTGTAGCTTTGACCCAAAACCTGAAACTCAAGTTGAAGTCAGAAAATAATTACAATTTTTCTTATGGAAATTTGCAATGTTTTCTAGTATTTTTGACATGCTCACATGCATGGTCATCATCTAATCAGATGATTTTCTAGGTAGGGAAGCCTGTTTAGTCATTTCTTGAGGGAAAGCTGATAATGACCATTATATGATACTGACTTCCGGGACACAGCTCTGTGGTCAGGTCATTTGTTATTCAGTCAAGGGAAATCCCCTGCCTGGAAGAGCCAGCAGGTCCTCAATCCTTTCCCTTTGTCATGGAGATGAGGGCTCCCAGGAGCCCCTCCTCCTGGCTCCTGTTCTTAGTTGATGACTGTGCACCTAAGAATTCCAGCTTCTTATGGAAACAAGAAAATGATGTAGAAATGAGGTGGGTTGGCTAAGAAAGCTCTTTAGGAGGAAATGCAAATTACATTATGCTAAGAGAAACAAACAAATCCAGATTTTCATGTAAAAATTTATAATTTAAATAATCCACTAAAACAATATTGTGACATCCAAGTATATCTTTCCACTTTAAACTTCTATAAAACTATTGAGAATTTTTTTTTTAATTGAAAGAATTTTGCTCATAAGCTTCTGGTAATGTGCCAATTAACCAGACTGGACATATACTGATAATTCAGTGTATGGTTTACACAGGGTTGGACATGTTATCCCTAGTCAAAGAATACATTTAAACACAAAAACACACTATGCCCACTGAGTCTTGGATGGTACTCAAACACTCCTCAATCCTTCTGTCCATCAGGGACATTATTTTCAAAGAGTAGCTGTCCTAACATAATAGTCTGCGTACATCAAATATATGTCAGAGATAATAGATAAAGAGCTTATTTACTTGTTTGTTGTATACAAAATGCTTACAAACTGTATAAAGACATTTTGAAAATGTGTGCTTTTTATTTGGATCATAAGCAATAATATCAATGACTTCTCAAATAAATTCCTATTAGCTTAAGTTGACTTCCTGATTGCTACTCCTGGAAATAATATATTCATCTAGTTGTTCCCATTAATTCTTTTAATAGCCTGAGTTAAACCAACTAGATAGACAATCAGTTTATAATTTGAAGCTGTTGGGCTCCTTAAACTGTAGCTTCTATTGGGTACATTTAGTCCATTATCACATCTGTAATCTTAATAAATAATCCATTTTTAATGTCTTAGCATTTAATTTATTACCTTACACTTTCAGTTTCAGTTTCATTAACTGAATATAAGATTCAGTTAATCTGAAATGACAACTTCTTTATCTGAAAATGTACTAGTTGCAAGGTATGAACGCAAAGTATGTTGCAGCAATGCAAGAAGTGTGTGAAGGTGTGTCTTCGGTCCTCCTGCACATTCTTCCTGGGGTCACATCTACAGGGGACACTTCACCATGCAGCTTGAGCTATTTTCCAGTTGAGTGGGAGGAAAACAATGAGCAAAACTGGGAAATTGGCTTTTTCTTGTCTCTGATTGAGGAAATTTATCTCCTCTACAGGGTCAGAGAAAGTAATGTCACTTTCATATTAATAAATGTGGAGCAAGAGAGACAAGTCATCAGATTGTTAAAATTTGGAAGGAAAAAGACATTTTCTATTTTAATATTTTTATCATAAAATACTTTTATTACTTAGTCCCTAAAATATTCTGAATGAAATGTATCTTTAAAAATAACAATGTAATGTTACTAAAAATTCAATCACATTTAAATTTGCTGAAATAAATTCTCTATGATCTTCTTCCATATTTCCATATTTTTTTACTATATGACATTGGAAAAATTAAAATATAAATAGTTTCTTTTAAAATCTATAGAGTATTTCTCAATTGGGTTATTTTGCTCAAGAAAATATATTGGGTATATACAATCAAGACCTATTTTATATTTAAAAAGCAGCGCAATTCAGATAAAATTGTATTTGTAAAGGCTTCAATCATTAAAAATGTAAAAATTCATAATGTTGCTAGATGTTCATTAAATGGATTTTAGACTCTGACAGACACTATCCTGCACATTAAAGAGTACTTTATGCTTTTCTGAAACAAGTAACTGGATCTTTTTTATCCCTATATATTTGAGTGTATTATAAATGATTAATATTTCTTGCTGGTGACTCTCTTGTATGAGTAGATGTAAATCTAGTTTACATTGTTGTAAAATCATAGTTTCTAATTATATTTCATTTTTTGTAAGTCAACATCCCCATGTTTAGATGAGCTTCAAAAGCTCTTTCACATTGTTTTTGCCCAGGCAATATTTCCAGAAAACTTAAAATCACTCTCATTAGCAGGTTTAGGGCTCCCTCTTGTGGCCAGCTCACTTTTGAAGAGAGTCCCTAAAAACAATTTTAAGTCAATTGTTAAACTTTATGTGACCAGAAAACAAAGCTTAAACAAAGAACTGGAAGTATTCTTTTTTTTTTTTTTTATTGACAATGGAGAGGATTCTGTTACCATTACCTTTTGACTGAATCTGCTTAAACAAAAATAGACATCAAAACAAATGTAATGTACGTGCAAACACAGCAAATTAAATACAAAAATGAAATTACTAATGACAGGCCTTGCGCTTCATAAGATCAAATAGCAGAAAATCAGCAGTTAGATAAATGTGTTTTTAAATAGGTTTTACTTTGAAATCTCCCATATAAACAAAGAATAAACAACAGTAACACCACCAAATAAAGCCACAGGGAAGAGATTACTCTTCTATACTTTATACACTATGTATGTTAATCATTCTGTCTCTCGTTTATTTCCTCTGATAAGATTGACTTCAGGGAAGTCAAAACAAGGCTATCTTGGCTAAAAGCTTATAATATTAGACACAAGTCTGGCTGCTGCCCTGTAACACGGACACAAGGGAGGGGTTGGAGGTTCTGTTTCCTTCCGGTGGAGATGAGCTCGGGCCGCAGTGGCACATTCACTGAACAGTGCTGGCTGGCTGGCGATGCTAGATCATTTGAATGAGCATGTGGTTCTTAGTAAAGGAAATTTTTTTATTGGTCCACAGGCAACAAGAGAAGATAATGGATTTTCTTTATAAACTTTTTTTAAAATAATTGTTTTGACTCTTGTAAACAGTTTGGTTTTGTTTTCTGTTGAAAAGGAGATCGAGCCATCACAGTGCTATTTCTAAGGATAGAGGACATCCCTGATTGCCTTTAAAGGTCTATTTTTGGCTCCAGTTCCAGGTTAAATCATTCTTTTTTACATGATCAGAGGCAGGTTTTCAGCTTTAAGTGTTGACAGACTTGAAGGTGAAGCATGGAGGCATGAAACATGCTTCCAGGAAACGTAAATTTGACTGTTACAATCCAAAAACTGTAAAAATGGTGGAACGGTAAAATACAAACAGTATAGGGTATTGTCAAATGTTTGTACTCGAGACTCCATGAACCATATATTTTATTTTTAAAAAAATCATATTTATATCCATTTACATAAGACTTACACATTTAAAAAGAAATACATACACAGTAATACATAAATGCCTAGTATATTACAATAAAACATGAAAAACAAGTGGCTCCATTTCATAAAAGCATCCTTGTACAGAATTTATGATGTGGATGATGTTTATTATTCAAAGGACTTAAGCATTTTCTTACAACTGTCATAAACTAATCAAACTTAATATGTGACTTCCCTCAAAATCACATTTTTAATTTAGTAAACCATTACTTGTGGTTATTTCCTTAGCCTTCAGTCTTCACAAAGGTGTTCGCTGCTCATCTTCTTAGGTGGTAGTGCACTCTAGGTAGGGTACACTGAAAAGACGACATCTAGAATATTCAATGAACAGCATCAGTTTACTGTAAGATTCCAAGCTGGGAAACCCACCCCCTGCTCCCCTCGGTGTCCCTGCATGCAGCCTGCCTCCTTCTGTCCTAAGAGGTAATGAGCAGGGTATTGTTTAGGATGTAACCGACAGGTGTGTGTAATGAACATTTGCTCTTCTCCAATTTTGTGCAGGCAATGTCAAGTAATATTTGCTCAATTCTGTGGGAATTATGGCGGCAATATTTTCAAAAAGATGTTAACACAAAATATTAGCAGTTCATCTGACAAATTTATGGCTTGATCATCAATAAATTGGGTGTAGTTACCTATTCTATGGAATATATTTGTATTCTGGCTCATATTTTAGAGCTCTTATAAAGATACTTTAAATACGTTATTTATTATCATTCTGTTTTGTTGCAATTAAAGAATCTGGGTCAGTGATGAGGCATCATTGATATCTTTTTGTCATAATACATTTAGGAAAAGTTCACAATTACTTTTCCTGACACAAAATAGATCATAAATTTGTTCTTAATTTAATAACAAAAGTGCTAATGTTTCATCAAAATAAAAATTGGCTGTCCTAGGTTAACTTAATGTAAATAAATACCTTTCTCCTATCTAATGGTAAGAACTAGGAAGTATAAACTTGAATGCCGTGCACAAAATACAGATTGCAAATAGTTAAAGAGTTATTCTACCCATCAGTCAAGAGCTTAGAAGCAAATACTACTCCATATATTAAATAATCATTTGTAAGATAGTGAAGTATTCATTTCTGGGAAAATTATCATGTTATGTGTAGAAGCTATTACAAAGAGCATTTTGGAAAGCCTCTTGTTTACTCAAATTAGTCAAATTATTTTGTACTTTAGATCATGCCTAATTACATGCCAAATTACATGCCATAATTAAAATTTTAATTTAGGGTTTTATATTCCCAAATTAAATATCTTATCTGAGGGCTTTTTGTTTTATCATCAGCAGCCTCAAACAGTGATCTAAGAAAGGCAGTGTACCAGCTCCTATCCTAGGCCCCAAAGACCAACAATAAATTGTGTGGTGCTTTTAGTTCAAGGCAATGAATAAACAGCACAAGATGAGCTGTTCCTCTGCCTATAACTGCTTCCTCTTTCCTTCTCTGCACATACATTTTGTTCTAATTATTGCCCTATAAACTATGTTTCCAAAATATTAGTTCATTGTGGATGGTAAAGCATTTTGGTAGAACATGGTTTTAGGTTAAAAAAATTTTGTATGAGCACTTGACATTTATAATCTAGGAAACCACAGTTTTACTAAGACTGCCAATAAAACTCCATTTTGGTATGGATTTGGAACTCCGTCAACTAATATTTCTGTAAAAGAAAAATGTCTTGTGTCTCATGGTTATGTATCAAGGTTTTCTGTTGACCTTGTCATTCTTACAGAGTAGTTTAACTTTGTTCCCATGCTATAAGCCCAAGGTACTTAAATTCATATTTATTTTCAATAAATATAAATCATACTGATGAAAAATCACATATTAAAAGTTCAAAATTTACAATTATGCTTTTTTAAAAATATAAAACCTGCAGATATTTTTTTCATTTCTGCCACTATTGGACTCTGAAAATCACTGCTTATTTCAGCTTCCCCTATACAAAATAGTCACTTAAAAGTGTCTTGTTCTGTAACTGCCACACTCTCATCAGTAAATATTGCCATGTGCATCAGTATAAAATGTACTAAAAAGTAGGAGAGTGTGGCAGCAACCCACAGATATGTGCTAAGGTGGTGCCAGGCCTTCAGCAGACAGGTCTTAAATGACAGCAGACAGACGATGATAGGAAATCCTAGAGTAAGAATTAAAATATAAAGCTTCCTTTCTACTCTCTAGGAAGACAAAGGGGTTACCTCCCCTCTGTACTGCTAGGCCATACCAAAGACTATGGTGTATATTTAGTCGTCTATGCAGGTTTCATTTTTGTGGGCATTTGTTTTTTGTCAGCCAAGGAAAACTACTCACAGCAAGTCAGTGCTGCCTCCTTTGAGTGGCTGGTCAACATGAGTATGTGCGAACAGTGGAGTTGTCTAACCTCTGCAGCCTGGAAGAAGCAACTGCAAATGGAGAAAAGGGCTTTAGAGGGACTTGGATGATGGAGTACAAAATTTCAGATGAGAAGGATTTATGTTCCCTGCATAAAGGGATCCTGAACATCTCAGGTGTTCTTTCTCTCAGATACAAGTCACTCCTATTCATCTTCTCTAGACCAAGTTGCTAATGAAAATGCATTCCACTGTGAGTTCATGGAGCTTTGGGGCTGTGTATACTCCTTAGATGAAACCTGTAACAAGGGCAGCTCCCCAGGGTCCTCCTGTTATTCAAGCAAAGATTGCTGTTGGAGAATTTATTAGGGTGGGTGTTTTCCCCTCCGACTATTGAAGAGCTTCCACACTAATTTTAATCATGTTAAATTCCTCATAAATTTTGTTATCATGTCCTATAATATTAACAAGTTAGAAGAAATGTAAATCAAAGACCACAGTTTATATCAGAATGAATTATAAGGGCCATAATAACTTAAACTTAAAAAGAATTATTCTAGGTGATTGTCTTAATAGAGAGAGTGGGCTATTTGTTTTTTGAAATGTTTACCAAATAGAAACAGCTCTGTGACTACCAGGTCTAACTGTTTCTCCTCCAGAATGGCTGGTTTCTTTGTGAAGGATATAGCAGAAATCTAATGTCCACAGAGGGAAATGCTCATTGGGAAATTACTGTTGGTTTTGTGTTTGTTTAATTCTCTTCTCATGGTTGTGCTTGTTTATTTAAGGCCTACGATCTTGCTCAAAGCTGGGGATTTCTGATGAGTCTGGGTTTCTAAGATGAAGTATAGAACTTGAAATATTCAAACATGTGGGATGAGAGTGGAGTTCATTTCCATTTACTACATCTAACTAAATGAATTATTTACTTAGGAATAGAAGAGTAAAGAAACACAAAGCATGCAGATGTTTATCATTGTTCCTAGATGTGGACATTAGCCAAAACTGTCCTTTTTAGAATATTATAAATCATCTTTAAAATGTGAATAAAGGGCCATGAATTCATGCATTAGCTGTTTATAAAAGAGTCCGGTCTGATGAAAGCAAAGTAAACTTCAAGCAGAGCAAACCAACTCAAGAAGACAATTCCAAAAAGCTACGCAACATCAGAGAAGATGCTAGCATTTGCTAAACAAGCTTTTCACTTTATTAGCAGAAATGCAAAACCTCTGTACCATCCGCTGTCATTTTCCTCGACTGCCCAGATGTGGTGGTTAACCTAAATCCGGCTGGCAGTGTTTCCGAGGACCCAGGCATCATGCTGATCCCATGCACCTCACGGGCAGGAAACTGCCGCCTCCAGGCCGACCCACGCCTGAAGTTCTTGTCATCACTCTGTCGGTACAGAGTTAAAAACATGTAATATTGTTTATTTACATTCAGCCTGTCAACAATACATATAGAATATTATGCTTATTTTGAGAATTCTATTGATTACAAAATGAAAATACAGGAAATTTGAAACAAATGTTTTCACTACAAAAGTTTTCATATAATTTCAAATCTAAGGTTTGCTATCTTGTACAGTAAACATCTTTGGAAACCTAGAATAAAACTCCAGCTTTTTTCCAAAAAAGTATATGTTGAGGAAGTTCTGCTGTACTATATGGAAATTGGTTTTATGGTATAAGATGATACACTTAGTGAAATAAACACTGGCTCATACACTCAGAGAACCATTCATGAATTTTGCTTTTATGTGTCAAAAAAACATGCTATAAGGAATCTATTTTTCATATAGTCTGGCTCATGTGGGCTATTATAACCTATAGTCTGTGTAAGAAACTCAATTTGTCACATGCTAGGTTTTAGCTGATACAGAATTGACTTTAAATTTGTTAAAAAATGTGTACAGCCTGGACACTATCTTTTTAATGAATGTATGTGCTCTTGAGATGCCACTAAACACAAAGTAACTCTGGCTGCTGATTCTATTAGATAATGATGATAAAATTTTTCCCACTCTGTGCATACACAAAATTCCTACACAGATACAATTATTTTGACAATCAATTACATTGATAACCAGCAATATGTAATTTAGTATTCACCTAATATTATTCTTTGCATCTAATTCTAAGGAAAATATTAATCATTCCATATAGATCTTACCTTTTTATATTACTAAGTCTCCCATCCAGGGAAGGACTGTCTATGCCCTATGTATGTGTGGTTCTCCCTACTAACTCAGGTGGCTTCATTTTAGCATACAGAATTATTGATATTCAGTGCAAATTTATTACTGTCATAAATAAGGAACATGCTAAAGGACTCTTCATCACAGATTGCTAATTTAATTAAATAACACACAAGGTCATTCTGGGAAAAATAAAATAATTTATGTGATTATATCTATCCACTGTTCTCTTAGAATTCTTATTATCAGTATCTAAATTTTGTTCAGACTTGGCAGACATTTTATACTTTAAATAATGTCTGCTATTCCTCAGCTGTTGGGTTTTACATTGCCTAGATCTCCAAATATTTATTTATGCATGGAAGAAGCAAAATTTCATAGGTGTGGGTTCTCTGACTTCTTGGATCTTAGAGAAGTTGTTGCATAAATTAAAATATTCTTCAGTCCTATGTATTGTTACATTACATTGTAAGAATATACAACTTTTATAATGTATGTATTAAGGGCTCAAAAATAAGTCAGGAATTTAAGAACTAAAATCATGATACCTTATATCTGCTCATTCAACTTAGAGTTACTGCAGTAAGTTAATGGAAGCTATAAAGCAGCAACATCAAGGGGAAATCTTTCCGTGACGTGAGGCTACAATATAACCTCTTAATTGAAGTCAAAGTCTATAGAAACATATGAGTTCTCAAATTATTTATTTCAGTGGGATCTGAATGTGATCCATCCCAGAAACAAGTCCACTCTGGTTCTGGGCAAGTTTATAGTTACTTTGTTTCCACTCAAAAAACAAAAATAAACAAAGAACTAAAACAAAATAGAATAGAGGGTTTGAACGATACAATTATCTCCTGTGTTTTTTAAATTTTATTTATTTATTTTTAGAGAGGGGAAGGGAGGGAGAGAAACATCATTGTGTGGTTGCCTCTCACACACCCCCTACTGGGGACCTGTCCAACCCAGGCGTGTGCCCTGACTGGGAATTGAACCAGCAACCCTTTGATTCACAGGCCAGTGTTCAGTCCACTGAGCCATATCAGCTAGGGCCATTTCCTGTGTTTTTAAAAGTAAGAAGCAGAAGCTGCATATTTGAAAGGCAAATAGTCATATCCTTTTTAGAACTTTCTACTCATTTCATTCATGAAGCAACACCACAAGTCACATAGGCTTATGTCTCAACCCAGACAGCTCCTTCAGGTCAATCTGCATTTTAGAATGCAGCAGTATACAGATCTTTGAAATTTTTCATTAAAATTCTTTTTTGCAACTTTTAAGCAGGAGACTATTGTATTTAAAAGCCTGTATGGGTATATGTAGACTTTGATTCAACAATTAAGAATAAAGATTAAAAAGATTATCATACAACTTATAAAATTAAAATCCATTAACTATTAACTGGTTCTTAAAAATATTACCCATTACCTTGATTGCACAGGAGGATGAATTTCAAGGAAGTTAGCAGAGGTCAAGACTGTAGAGTTTAATTGTTATAACTTCCTCCACAAAGGACAGCTTAGGATTTATAAAACCAAGATCATCTGCCCTGAGCATTTGAATGTGGAATTATTGTCTCATTTTCATATTTGCTGGGTTCATTCACAAAACCATTTTAATCAGCTTTTCTTTATAGCCAAGAAACAGCTGCATTTTGCAACACAAAATTATGCATCTCTTCATACTCAGGTTTCCTCTCCCTGCTTCCAGAAAGACCCTGTAAAAACTTGGAAGGACTATTAAAGCCTACAGTGTCTGTCAATGCAGAGTTTACTCATGTGCCTCTGGTTTCTTCCTCTCAGGATGCTACTAACCTGTTCATTATTTTCCAAGTCATTTATACCTGTGTATATGATGTATAGGGATTCTTATGCTCAATATAGCCCTCAAATCCTACAATTGCTAAAACATCATTCATATGTTTTTAAGGAAGGCTCAATAATTCTATATGAAATAATGAAAAGCTTCCCATTTATTGAAAGCAAGTTTTTTCTCTTCATTTTAATAATATAAAACTTCCTGTGAAGATATACTGATGTTTAAGAAATAATCCTTATTAAAAAGCTGAATTTATTAGGATTAGTGTTATCATTACTTATAACTGGAAAAAATGCTGTCAACATTATTTTCCATTCACAGCTCATGGAAAAATGGTCTATTTTTAAATTACTTCTTAGCATTTCTAACTGCTGATGTGATAATATTTATGAATTCCTGAAGCTCTTTCACAACTAAAATGAGTAATAAAATATAATATTTAGGAACAATACTGGATTCTAGATTGTATCCATAAAGCAAGCATCTGATTAATTTTTGAGTCCTGCTCCTTGAAGCCATTCTGCTTGTCCTCTCAAGATCCCTTACAGTGATAGAGCAGGACTCACTTCGTCCAGTCGCCGCTCCGTCCCCAGAGCCAGAAGGTTATTGTACTCCCTTTCAAGAATCTGCCTTGCCTGTGGATATCAAATAACAGTTACCAGCACTACAATCACATTTTCTTGAAAATAAAATAGAGATTATATTTATCTGAGAAAGCATTACAAACCCTGTTTTATTTATGGTGTCTTAAGTTTTTAGTCTTCCATATCTACAAGCCATTGTAAATGTATTCTATAAATAAGAGGTAGGGCAATTTTCTTTCATTTGTGAACAGCAGAGAAATAGCCTCACATAAATGTCTGAGGTCCAGGGGCTTTGACCTCGCTTTGCTACTTTGTTCAAACTGAACATTTTCTATAAAATTCGAAACATAAAATATACAGTGAAGTTAGACTGTCAAATTTTGAATAAGTCTATGCACATAGCTCTCAAACTTGATCAATGAGTATCATTTGAGGAAACTTTAGAGAACTAGGATTCTTGTGCTCTGTCTCTGGATACCTGATTTCTCAGGCCTGTGATATAGTTTGCAGATTTTATTCAAAATTTTAAGGAACTCTGGTGATTCGAATACTTATCCAGATGTGAGGATCAATGGCATGCATACTCAATGCTAAGTGTCTGTATAATTCAGACATGTAAATAGAAATGACTGCCTCTCACAGAAGCAGAAACTGAAGACCATCTGTCAGGGATATGGTCTCAGGGAATCTGGCATTCAGGTGGGAGGTTGGACCACATAACCTCTAAATCCCTTCCTGCTTAATTTTATGATTTTGTTTTGGCTAGAAATTCAGTAGCTTGAAATTGTAGCCCCAATGACATATTTCAAAGGTTGGGCTAACTCTCATTAGGAATTACTAATTCACAGCCAACTTTCCCCCCATAAAAGTTTAGCTTGTCATTATATAAACTAGGACACAGTGCAACTGCAGCACAGAGGGGCTTGCCTGGGTGTTCTGTGTTGGGATCTGCAGTAATAAAGCTAAGCTGCTGTAGTCAAAGTTCTCATCCAGGGCTATGAGTGAGCCATGCACGCCACTCTCAAGAATACTATTTGCATATTCTCGAAGTCCAATTGCTTGGATCCAGCGAATAACTCGATCATTGCTCCACACCAACACATCTAGGAAAAGAGGTGCATCATTTTAGGCTGCAGTATTTTGCAAAGTAAACAAAACTACCGGTTAAAAAGGGCCACAGGCATCTGGCCAGGTCAGCAGTTACGCCGACTTCTTTTTCCACTTCTTAATGCACCTGGGCCCTTATGTGTCAAGTCTTTACTGTCCTAATAACTAACCATTCTACTTTCGGCCTGGAAAAAACAGTTGTCATTTTAAGGGTGTTTGTTATCACCTAAATGAGAGCACTTCCATCACATGAAACACAGTTTCAAAGTGTTTCTTGTTTTCATTTAAAAGCTCTGGGGATCTGTCTGAAGTTTGATATTTTTACCACCAGATGGAGGTATTTCTTGATACACAGCTTCTGTAAAGAAAGCAAAAGGAGAATCTAGAAAGGGTCTCCATCAGTGCTTTTTTAACCACTATTTCAATGTTTCACATAGGCTAGAAGAAGCTTTTCTTTTTTTTTATATATGAAGTAACAAACCAGAGACCAGAACATTAAGATAAAACAAGGACTGAATAGTTTGATGCTTCTCTACTATTTTGTCAGTTCATTCTTTTAAATCTCACACTAATGCAAAAATCAAGCATGCAGTCAAATCACAAGCTGATGTTCTGATTAGCCTGAAAAGCAGTATTTTATTGAGGTATAAAACATATTAATTAGATTTTACTTTCTGAAACTTAACCTATAGAGAAAAATATCATAATGCTTTTATTAGATGAGAACGTATCAAAGTATATTTTGTTATTTCCCCACTTTTTCTCCTTATTAGTTGACAGAATGGTACATAACAAGTAAAATAGTCAGAAAGGCCAGAATGTTCCATAGTAAAGAAAGAATTTTAAGGAACTTAAGGGGAAATAAGAAAAATATGGAAACATTTTTTCTAACCATATAGAAAGGGAAATGAAACTCATAATTTATTATTACAGTAAAAGTAAATTTTTGTTATTTTTTTCTAAATAGAATTTACACCTTTTTCAGAAAAAGTATAAAGAATATTTTGGGAGTTATTCTTCAACTATAACTGTCTATTTTCTCCCATTTACCTGTAAGAAACAAGGTAGTATTTGAGGGGAGGAGGTGAAGAAGTATATTTACACACTGTTTTTCAAAAGCAATACTAATTTGTCTTAGTGCATTCATTTTAACCAAGTGAGGTTTTCTGATGCATAATGTTAGAGCAGTAAAGTGATGGCCCCGCCCCACAGAGGGCCCCTCCTGTCCTTCCTCTTTCTCTATCCTCACTGTAGCAATAGTCGGTACGACCAATGTATTGACTATTCTCTCCACAGATTAGTTTTGCTTGATCTTTTTTTTAGGTTTTGATAAGTAAAATAATGCAATATGCACTTTTGTACCTGTGTCTTTCACTCAATATAAGATTCATCCATGTTATGGCAAATAGCAGTAGCTTGTTCATTTTCGTTGCTATTAAGTATCCCCTTTTAGGGTTATGCCACAATTTAGCTATTGTATTGATGGGCATTTGGGTGGATTCTACTGTGAACTATTAAGGATAATGCTGCTTTAAATATTCTTACATATCTATCTTCTTATATTGCTGCTGTTGAGTAAATAATAAGAAATAGAATTGGTGAGTCATTTTTATACATACATTTAACAGGAGCAGATATTGCTCAATAAATTCCACTCTCACAATTTAAAACCTGGAAGCAGTGTATGAAAGTCTGCATCTTTACCAACACTTTGTGTTTTTCATTTGCTTTGTTTTGTTTTACTTGCTCATTTTTATCCATTATGGTAAATTTTGTGTCATTAGGGGTTAACTGTGTTCCCCCAAAATCTATACATTGAAATCCCAATCCCCAGTGTTTTGGAATGTAATTTTATTTGAACATATGGTCTTTGTAGGAGCAATCAAATTAAAATGAGATTATTAGAAAGGGTCTTAATCCAATATGACTGGTTTCCTTCTTAAAAGGGGAAATTTAGACATAAAATACACACACAAGGAGAGGACCATGTGAAGACAAAGTTAAAGATAAGGGTGACGCTTCTACACCCTACACCCACATTGCCAACAAAACCCCTGAAGGTAGGGTAGAGGCATGGAAATCAATCTTGTTCACAGCCCTCTCAAAAGGAACCAACCCTGCTGACACCTTAATCTAGCCTGCAGAACTGGGACAATACATTTCTGCTGTTCAAGCGTCCCCATCCATGGTACTTTGTTACAGCAGACCTGGCAAACTATAAATGGGACACCTCACTGTAGCTTTGATCTGTAACTCCCTGATATCTACTTGTTAAGTAATTTTTGTTGGAAATCCTCTTATGAAGCTATTTTAAGTGTCTTTTACCCATTTTTTAAATGTCTGTTCTTTTCTTATTTATTAGAGTTCTTAGATATTCAATACATAGTTCTTTTGTTAGAGATGTACTGCAAATAGCTTTTCCAACTCTGAAACTGTCTTTTGCTCTTTTAAATTTATCTTTTGGTGACCATTGTCCTTAATGTTCATGAATTTCAGTTTATTTGTCTTTTTTTAAGGTTAACATTTTTTGTGTGTTATGTATAAGAAATATTTGCCTATTTCAAGAGTCTGAGGATATTTCTCTATGTTAACTTTAGAAGCTTAATTTTATTTCACTTTACTTCATTTTTCACTTTTCATATTTAAATCTACATTCCAGTTTGAATTAATGTTTATATAGCAGAAGGTAGGATCAGTGCTCTTTAAAAAGAAAGTGAATGTCCAAGTGACTCAGCGCTGTAAGTGGAAAAGACCACTCACACCACCACCTGTCATGAACTCAGAGTTCCTGTAAGTGTGTGTCTGTTTCTGTGGTTTTGATTCTGCTCCACTGTTCTATTACTTATTCCACCAAGATCACTCTGTCTTATTAACTGTAGCTTATTTCCTGTTTCTAGTTTGCTAAGGTATTAATTTCTAATAAATTATCTTTTTAAATCTATTTGAGAAAAATCTTGATTTTTTTCTTTATGCTGTTAATTTAGACAATTACACTGCTGAGATTATCAAATGTTAATAATAAAATAGTTATATGCAGTAGTTTAAATCCTTTACTTAAATTTTATATTTTTCCTTCAAGATTTTCTGGCTATTCTTGGTCTTTGAATCTCAATATACATTTTAAAGCCTGATATAGTAAATTTAAATCTCCCCTCTCATACCCACTAGGGTTTTTATTTAAGATTGCATTGAATCTATAGATCCACTTTAGGGTTTTATTTAATTTCCCTCAATAACTTGTTTTAATTTTTTGTATAGGAGTCTCATAGGTCTTTCCTTTTATTTGATGTTTGATTGTCCTGTTATATTTGTTGTTAATATCTTGTATACTAGAAATATATTTGATTTTCTATTGGCATTTAAAGTAGTCTTTGATTTTTAGAGTATTTGTAAGTTCATAGCAAAATTGGGCAGGAAGTAAAAAGTTCTTATGTTATCCCTACCCCCCTAACATGGCTAGCCTCCCTCACTATAAAATCCCTTACCAAAGTGAGACATCTGTTACAATCGAAGAAGCTTACACTGATGCAAAGTCCATAGTCCACAGTGAGGTTCACTCTTGGTGGTGTACATTCTATGGGTTTAGACAAATGTCTAATGGCATGATCCATCATTATAGCATCATATAGGATAGCTTACTTGCCTTAAAAATCCCCCTTATGTGCGCTGTCCATCCCTCCTTCCCCCTTAACTGCAGGCAACCACTGATCTTCTTACTGTCTCCAGAATACCATACAGTTGGAATCATAGAATGTAGACTTCTAATATTGTCTTGTTTCATTTAGTGATATTCATTTAAGTTCCCTCCATGTCTCTTCATGGTTTGGTAGTGCATTTCTTTTCAGCTATATTGACATTTTACCTATAGATCTTGCTAAAGTCACATAGTAATTCAAATTGCCTGTCATTGGATTATTTAGATTCTCTATATAACCTTTCTCTCTATGTTATTATATAGCCAAATTTAATTAATTAATTTTGTGCTCTATTTATTACTAAAAGAATATAATAAGAAAATATTTTGTGATTACATAGGTAGAGTTTATCCAATGAAATCTTCAAGACATAATGAGAATCATCCTCACATGCAAATCTCAGAAATACTTCAGAAATTACTTCATTTGAAGTAATAATTTTAAACATATCTAAAGTTACATAATCATAGTTCAACATTATATCTATTACATTATATGTATGTATGAGTATAGAATATTGCTGTGTATAATTATATACAGGCATATTCCTCAAAATTACCATAGATAAAAAAGTTTTAAGAGATTATCAAAAAATAGTTTGAGATGCAATTAAATTAAATATATTTATTTATTCTATTCTAGGGGATACATATATTTTATACAAATGGATAAACATATTGTATATAAAATATATCTCCAAGAATATGTTTCTTTGGTCAAGGAATCTTATCCTTATTTTTCAGAAAGAATTTTTGATGGAATTTATGCTTCTTGGAACATCCTCAAATGTTATAGTCCTGAAGAAGTATGGAGTGTTCCAGACTTTTCTCATTCTTATGCAATTTTAAAAATTTACCTGTTTGCTTTTCTTTTTTTATTGCACTGATTGGGACTTCTAGTTGAATCTTGAATAAAAGTTGTGGTAAAGCTCTTAATATTATGTGTGTGTATATGTTTTTTAAATTTATTTTTAGAGAGGCGGACAGGAGGGAGAAAGAGAGGGAGAGAAACATCAATGAGAGAGAGAAATATAGATTGGTTGCCTCACACCCCATTCCGGAACAGAACCCACAACCCAGCATGTGCCCTGACCAGGAATCCAACTGGCAATCTTTCTCTTTGTGGGATGATGCCCAACCAACTGGTCAGGGCTGATGTTTATATATTTTTAACAGATACTCATTGTTAGATCAAAAAAATCATTTCTTTTTCTAGTTTGCTGAGGTATTTATTTTTAATAAATTAGCTCTCTTAATCTGGTTGAGGAAATCTTGATTTTTTTCTTTATGCTGTTAATTTGATGAAGTTATCAAATGTTAACCATAAAGTTCCTGGAATTAAGCCATCTTCACCAGGATATATTATCCTTTTTATTTATTGTTATAATCTGTTTGTCTGAAATTACCCTTTTTTAGTGTCCTTATTAGTTTTTGCTATCAAGGTTTTGCTGGTCCCATAAAATGAAGGTGGAAGTATTTTCTCTTCTTCTAATCCATGAAAGAATACATACAAGATTTCTGTTACTCCTTTCCTTAAATATTTGGAAGAATTCAATAATTAAGTCATCTGGACATAACATTTTTTGTGAGATTTTTAAAATATAAATTTAATATTTGTGTAATGGTTATAGAACTACTATATTAACATTTTTTCTTAAGTAATGTGTCTTTTCTAGAAATTTGCTTATTTATAATTTTTAAAATATTTTGCCATAAAATATTCCCTAAAATCCTCTAACCATTTTAATATGCAAAGGACTTGTAGCTACATGCCTTTTTATTTCTTATATTGGTTACATGTAAGTTTTTTCTTAACTTTGGCAGACAATTGACAATTTTATTAGTCTTTTCATAAAACCAACTTTGGTAGAGTTCATTTGCTCCATTTTGTTTGTTTTGTGTACTATAACTTCTCTTTTATTATTTCCTTCCTCCTACCTTCTTGAATTTAATTTGTTTTTTATAACCTCTTGAGATAAATAGTTAAATAATTAATATGTACATATTTTCTAATAAATGTAGTCAGGGCTATCATAGCATTAGCTCTAGCTCCCAAGTTTTGATATCTCAGTTTTATTATCATTTAGTCAAAATAGTTCCCAATTTCTTTGTGACTTCTTCTTTGATTCCTGGGTTGTTTAGAAGTGCATTGTTTAATTAACAAATGTTTAAAGATTTTCTAATTTATGATTTTTAGTTTAGTTTTACTATGTACACACAGAGACATAAATCTGTATGTTTTTGTGTGTTTTGGAATTTATATTATGTCTCAATCAACTGTGGTAAATAGTTTATGTGTCCTTGAAAAGAATATGTTTGCTTCAGATGTTGGGCAGAAGAAGTCTATAGTCAATTAGGTTTAAATTTTTAATCATACTTTTCAAATCATCTATATCTTTATGAATTTATCTACCCATCAATTTCTAAGTTTTTAGTATCTCCCACTATGATTTTGAAAATATCTACTTCTATGTTTAGGTCTGTCTTTCTTTTCATATTTTAAGTCTATATATTAGATACATACAAATTTGCCATATTTTCTCTTCTATTATAAAACACCTATTTATTTTTAGTAATGTTTCCTGCCTTAAAGTAAATTTTTTGATACTAGAAAAATCAAAGCAGTTTCCTTAGCTTTTATTTCCTTTACTTCCAACTTTTCTATGTCCTTATAGTTATGGTTGGAAAGAGCATATAATTGTTTTTATCTTTTTATATACCTTTTTAATTGGATTAGTTAGTTCACTCTCATTTTATATTATTGCTTAGATTAAGTTTCAATCTACTATCTTTCAATTTGTCTTACCTGTCTTTTGTTCCTTTTCTCTCCTTTCTTGCCTTTTTAAAAATCATGTTTTTAAAAATTACTTTATTCTACCATTCTATTAGCTTTTAATTTTACATTTCATATTATTCTTTTAGTAGTCACACTTAAAGCTTAAAATATGCATCATTAACTTATAATCTCTTGCAAGTTAATGCTTTTATCATTCCTAGATAATGCAGACCTCCAAACAATTTGATTCCATTCATTCATTTCCTGCATTTTGCATTACAATTGTCCTATATTTTATTTCCATGTGAAATTTAAAACCCACATTACTACTTTTATTGTCATTATTAAAATTTCACATACATTCCTTCCATTCTCTTTACACTGTATGCATTTAAAAAATTATGTATGATTATTATTTTTTGCCTGAACAATTCATTCTAATGTTCCTTTTCTCTTTGAATTTCCCGGTAATATAATTTTTCAGATTTTATTTGTATGAACCTGTATTAATTTTGCCTTTAATGTTGATGGACATATAGTTATAGACTTTTAGGTAAGAATTAGTTTTAAGAAACATTTAAGGATGTCTCTTCATTTTCCTCTGGCGTTATTTTAGTTGTGGAGTCAGATATCTCTTACTACTTCTTGGAAAGTAATGTGGAGTTTTCTCTGGCAGATTCTAACATTTTTTTTTTTTTTTTTGTCTTTTTTGGGTCATGATTTTCAGCACCTGTTTACAACAGTGTGTCTAGACGTGTTCCCACCTCACCCCTTTTCTTTTTGATCTTGCAAGGCATGCATTGAGTATCATGGATCTGTAGCTTATTCTCATTTCCCCCCCAAATATCCACTGCTTCTTCCTCATTCTCTCCCATCTCTCTTTCTGGGATTTCAATATCTATACCAGATTCCTCACCAATGATCTGTTTTATATTATTCACCCTTTTGTATTTTTTCCTGTTTCAGGTTTCAGGTCACATCGATGCAGGGTGCAGCCAGGAGGGGGGGCCCCCAAAATAGGGATTTGGAATGGGCCCAGAACTCAGGGTGTCCAGGAAATATTAGAGGGACATATAAGATGTCCTCACCCCTTCCCCCACAGGTATGAGTTGGGGGAAGGGACACATGGAGCAGGGACATGAAGAGCTGCTAATCCATGGCATGGTCCTTTAACATATCTATAGCCTTTGGCTGGTAGCTTAGATGTGTTAAATAGCTGTGACCATGCTCTGAGCCAGAGGGATGG
>PVKU01003384.1:106803-125379 GCA_004027475.1 Anoura caudifer | reverse complement strand
TGTGACTGGGGGAGGAACCTCAAGTCACAGCAACTGCGTGGGAGCTTGGAGAAGATTGGCTCCAGAAAATGGGTACACACCTGCCCAGACTCATGATGGCATCCCCAAAATACTTGGAATATACAGGAATGCTGGCAGGTGTAACTGATTGTAGGAGGAGTCGGAAATGGGGGTACAGAAGAGATTTAGCGCCAGGATTTAAACAGGGACGCGGCAGCCATTGGGAGAGAATCCACGTGCTTTCCCGAGAGTTAGGACCCTCACAACCCTGTGAGGGAAAATCACCATGTGGCTTTAGCAGAGAATTGCCACGTGGCTTTTCCAGAGTGGGGACCCCTTCCCCGCAGCTTTGGTAGAAGAAGGACCACGCGGCTTTGGGGTGCTCCCTTTGGCTGTGTGGCCTGGGAACAGGAGAGACTTTGCTTAGAAGAAGGGTGAAAGAACTCTTGCCAGTAGGCCATGAGAAGGTGCCACATGGCTTTGGATTAATTAGAGATCCTGCCTGGACAACGACACAGCTGACGGTGTCAAGAGCCTGGATCCCGGACGTTTGCTTCTCTTCCTTGCAATTACGGTACCCTGGCTTAGGGCAGAGGGAGATAGGAAGCACTGTGGGCGTCTGTGGGTATCCTAAAGGACTTTGATATTTTAATGAAGTTAAGTTGCTACTTTAACTCTGTGTAGCATTAAATAAACATTTCCTTTCCTTTTCACAAATCTCTGGCTTTGAGAGACATCTTTCCATAAGGCGGCGAACAATAATGGACCTTCTGTTTGCTCTGTAACAACATGTTTTCAACAATGAGTCTTTTATTTCACTAAACTTCTCTTTTACTGTTAAACCACCTACCAAATTCTTAATTTCAGTTTTAAACTTTCTGCTTCTGTGCATTTCCATCTGGTCAGTTCTTAACATTTGCCTCTAGCAATATACTAAATTTTTCCATTTTGTTATTTATTTTTCTTAACACATTAATCATAATTGTTTGAAAGTCTATTTCTGAAAAAAAAAATTCAAGTTCACCTGTGGGCATGTTTCTATTTTCTTTGTTGGTTTTCTTATTTTGCCCACATATATATTTATGACTGAAATGTCTAGAGACAAAAGTTGTGTAAAATGTCAGGCTTATTTATTTCCTTTTTCTCCAGGATCTTGGTTCTTCAAAGCCTGGCAGCACTGGCACTTCTCAACTACATTTTCCCCTGCTCTGCGAGACAGGGACCAGCAGTAGAGAAAGACAGGCTCACTTCCACACAATTCTCTTTTTTCCAGGATCTTAACCTTTTAAGTCCAAGGTGTTTTATTGCTTTTTGCATCCTTTAAACAGCTGCTTATTGATTTATCTAGCCTTTTACTTGTTCCTGTTGAAGATTTAATGCACTCCATTGTAGTCAGAAGTAGAATTTCTTCACATTAGTTTGTGCTCTTTTTGTCTCTGCCAATTCAGGGTGATGGTAAAGCATATGTGTATGTTAATCTGGAAGCTGTATCTGCCTCACTTCTCTCTCAACTTTTATTGTGATTTGAACAATCTTACTGAAAAAGAAAAGGCCCTAAGTCCCTCTTTGGACTTAGTTAATGAGGAACATGTGGGGAAAGACTCAAAATGCCCACCTCCCACAGTCTTATTACTATTTCTTGCTTCAGCCAAAGCAGAATGAATTTCTTTTGGAAGTAAGAGAGTTATTGTTGACTTCAGAGTTTTGACTGTTTCTTTCCCCATGTCTTCAGCAAAGCAAAGGATTTCCTTAATGATCTTTACTATATCTGAGAATTGTATATTATATATATTTACAGGTTTTTCTGGGTCAGCCCTAGAGTATACACTTTCCTCTGAGATTTCATTAGCTTTTCCATTAAGGAACAAAGATCTTAACAAATAAAATGTAAGTTGGTTAGTGTTATACTTTGGTTATATTAATCACTTGCACTTCAGTTGGGCAGGTCTGTATAGCTCACAACAATGGTTATCCAATTGTTTGCACTAAACGCAACATTTAAAAAATAATAGGATAATAATTTCCTAATAAAAACCCAATGAAACTGTCTAGGTTTTCTTTGTACTAAGTAGATTTGTAAATAGGAATTGTTTGTTCATTTCTAGAGCTAGGTTTATGTTTTGATAGTCTAAGACATCATATAGTCACCATTTTTTTTTCTGCAAATATATTGGGGTAGGGTATGTGGCAAAATGGTTGTAACCCATAAAGGCTACAAGGACAATCTCAGATAGTAAGACTAACCCCTAAGAGATTTTGGCTTAGAACTGGCAGAAGACCAGCCCAACCCAACATGGCGACTAATTTCACATTTTGGTAGCCCCTAACCTAATTATTTGCTAATTTGAATATAATAGCATAGTAAACAATACACCTGGAGCCAGTATTATGAGAAAAGGAAAGCTCGTATAAGGACACGAAATGGTTGACAGTGTTCTTCTGACAAATCTCCGCCCCTTTCTTGGAAAAATTCTGAATATTTCTCCCTCTTACTGAATGACCTACCCCTCTATTGAATGATCCTCAATAAAAGAGGTAAATCCCACCAGCGAGTGGTTGCTCTATAGCTAAGAGTCATCAAATACAGAAAATCCATTTATTTGTAGCATTAAGGGAAATCTGGCACTAATCCAAACTTTTCTTTTTCAGAATAGCAACATATCTTCTTTTTTTCCATTTTGTAAATCAGATCCCTTTCTATAAAATCTGTTTCCAAGCAAAATTTACACCCTGATTTTAAAGCTTTGTAGAAATTCCCTGAACCTGAACAATAAATGGCTAGAGATCAGTGTTTGCTCTTTCCTAGCAACAAATTAAATGTGAGTACATTCTTGATATTCACATGGTCTCCTCTCTTTAGAAAGCTGTTTATTAAGGTTAAGGTTAATTAACATTTCAGATAATAATAGAGACCCCCTAGTCACAGTCAAGAATATTCCTGTAAATGTCATCTAATCAATTATAGGAAATACAGGCTATTTATGGTCTCACTCCCAGCTACTTATCATGCAAACTTGTTTGTGTTTAGTCTTAGTGAATCATGTAAGTTTTTTCTTAGAGCTACATTGTAACCAGCAACTGCCAAATACTAATACAATGTTTGATGGAGGACCAAATGGGTAATTCTTTTTCTTTATATCTATTTGCATATGATGTATTCCATGTGGTGAGACCAAGCATATTAAAATCTAATTTGAAAAAGTACTTCAGAAAGAAAATTAGAAAGTGATAACCCCTTTCTCCCCCTTACATTCAAATGATTAATACAAAGATGAACTACCAGTAAAAAAAAATGATATACCATATTTCTCTGAATCATAATGAAAATGTTCTATTAAAAGTTTGACAAAAATATCTACATGGAGGCATCTTTAGAACAAACAGGATGTATAATGAACAGGTTCAGAGGAATGCATTTCAATTTAAAAGATCAAGAGTATGCCCCAAGTGAGATATTTATCTTGCAAGTGTTATATCCTTTTCTGTGTTTAATCACAAAAATACTGAAAAAGAAATAATGATGACACTATGCTATTCAAATACTTATGTTACTCAATGATCATTGTAATTCATAGAACATTTTAGGTTTGTAAAAGTGAAAGCTAAAAATCCCAGAGAAAGGCATGTGATATGAAAGTATATTACCTTTTATTTCATGTTGGCTTGCTTCTCGTCTTCTTTCCAGTTCTTTTCTGTCATAATTCAACCTTTTTAAGCACATAATTCCATACTGTAAACTTGTTCTGTTATTTTTTAAAGAAAAAAACATTAAATTTACTCAGCAGATGAATTTTCTTTGATTTAAGGATAGTTAACACTTTGTACTACCTTTTAAGGCAACAGATTAATAAATTATATTTGTATTTTAATTCTTTACCTTATTTTATTTATTTATTTAAATGTATTGTGGTGCATTGGTTAATAAGATCATATAGGTAACAAGTGTACATTTCTGTGATACATGATCTGTATGTTGCATGGTATGCTCACAATACTTTAGTATTGGTGGAAAATAAAATTATAGTTATTCTAACTAAACACACACTGTTTCTAAAGAGTCAAAATCATTATTTGAAAAGTGAGGAAACTATAGTCTTGAAAATATCATGGATTATGTTGTTTATCCAAATGTCTTTATCTTCTATTAGGCTATTTTGACATAATCTGCACACAAATGAACATTTTATTCTTTTGAAAATAATTTAAAGAGTCACTATTATGGAGACAAGAAGGAACTGATACTCTCTTTTAAAGCTGATGAGAACAATAATGTAATAACATGAATAAGTTAAGCAATAACATAGAGGGCCAAATACTAACATGAATAGCCAGCAACTCTAAGTGATACAGAAGTATGTAAAAGGAACAAATCCACAGACATTGAAACTCTGGAAAAGATATTGGGAAGAGCAGAAAATGACTGATCCTTTAAGGATGAAGTGCAAACAAAGAGTTATTGAAGAAAATAGAGCATGATGAACATGGGATTGCAAATGAAAGTTTAACTATGTGGTAACCTTGAGATACAATGTCTGGGTTTGAAATCCTTGTTAGGAAGTCAGGAGGAATAAAATTACGTATAGAGACTGGAGTTATACTAAAGCTTTGCATTCAGTGTAAGTATGGGACACATCCAGGTGAGAGAGAATTATTAGGCAATTCTAACAAGAGAAAGACAACAAAAATTTCTGGTTTAAGGACGAATAATCTGGTAGCAAAATAGGAGATGGGGAGAATAGGTAAACCTAGGGGACAAGGAAACCAATTAAAGGGTCAACACTGCCCAAATAATTAATGGTCATCATAAGGACAATTTCCATGAGTGTGAAAAGAAAGCCCAGAAACCAGAGACATTCAGAGAGAGGAAAGATTTGATAATATTAGCTATAAAGGATGTGGAAGAGTGTAATAAGAAATCTTTACATTCCAAGAGTAAAGAACATTGATTATTAGTGATTTCTTAGATGTTTAGAAATACACACAAATTTAGACATACACGCTGGCCAGGTTACACGTAAGTGTTAAATGCAGTTCTAAGCCCCGTACTTTTAATAAACACATGTTGAGCTCAAATATTTCAGAATTAGAGGGGAATGAAAATAAATCTACATTAAGTAGGTCTTATAGACTGAATTACATTCCCCTAAATTCATATTTAAATACTAACACTCAGTACTTTAGAATGTTAGCGTATTTGGAGATAGGATCTTAAAAGAGGTATTTATATTAAAATAGAGCCTTTGGAGTAAACCTTAATCTACTCTGGCTGGTGTCCTCGCAGGAACTGAAAATTTGGATACACAGAGAGAGGCTACAGAGGTAGACACACAGAGGAAAGACAACATGAGGACACAGTGAGAAGGTCGTCATCTGCAAAGCAAGAAGAAACCAATCCCTCTGGCACCTTGATCTTGGATTTTTATGACTCTTGAACTGTGAGGCAATAAATATCTGTTGTGTAAGCCACCAGTCTGTGGTATTTTGTTATGGCAACCCCAGCAGACTAATTCTGTGGGATATCAGATAATGTTGATATAATAAGCATCGCAGACATTGGGCAGCTTGAGGTTAAATCAACGGCTCTGGCAAATTTCTGCTAAGCTTTTATATTATTACAACAATGTCTGTCTGATTTCCATTCATGGGCTGTAAAGACAGTGAGATGCAGTAGGCAGTCAGGTGCTACCTGCTTTCAGCCAGAACTGAGCATAGCTTAAGGATGAAGCTTGTGTATTTTCCAGAACAAACAAGAACCCTGCCATTAGACTACTTTTTATTTCTTAAAGAAAACTTGATTATTTGTAATAATTATTTCTACTATAATAATGGAGTGATTAAAAGTAGACCTAGTGAAGGATGGAAAAAACATGAGTGTGTTATATAAAATTCTAGTATTCAAAAGTCTAAAGAAACCACCCAAAATTTGAGGGCCTAAATGTTCAGTGACAGAGAACTCATTACTTTGCAATGTGTATGCTATAGAGCAATTGATAACAAAGTTCTACTGTACAAAAATCACTCACTTTAGTATCTACATCTATCTGAACTAGAAAAGTATTCATTACATGCTCAACAGAGGAAATTTTATTCTCCCATCAAATAATTATACTAAAACATAACAAAACTTACTTGAAGTCTTCTCATATCCAAGCTGAATGACTTTAACTTCATCAACCTTTCCACCAGACTTTTACCACTTTATCAATAACAATTTAATGTGTACAAATTAATACAATTTATTATTCTCATCTTACCACATGGTGGAACTACTATTATGCCTGCCAATAAACACAATCTAAATAGGTCCTGGCAAGTCATTAACCCAAACTGAGATATTTGCATCAACTGTAAGTCACATTATCTTTTTCATTTGAACTGTTTTTGAATCATGGATTGCCCATCCAGCAATTTAATGGTTTGTAAAAACTATGCTATATTTTTCTATACTAAACTTAACCCAACAGTGTTAATAAAACTGTATTAGGATTCAAAATATCTCTTTGTAAACTTGATTAAAGAGCCCCAATTAATATTGTTTCATCCTAACACTTTGTCATCATTATATCTGATTTTAATACCATTTTTATTTCAGTCCTTATTTAATGTTGGACAGGATGTAACCAAATGTAGTTTCCCAGGCCAAAATCATCTAGATTTATGTTCATTAATTTATAATCATAATCAACCATATATAAACAATCACAATCCAATTGACAATTTGTGTATATGACATGGTCTTATAACAAGCATTTTTTCACCATCTAGATGGTGAACAACTTGGAAAAGAAGTTGCATTTTATTCATCTGTGTGCTTACAGCTGTCTCACAACCCATTCAGTTTTTTCCTTGAAAATTAATATACAAATAAGCAAAATAACTAAAAGATTTATACAGAAACAAAAACACAAAGTGTTCTTCAAAGCAGAATTCCTTCTCGAATCTTTTTCTAGTTTTTTCCTGTTGTATAATTTATAACTGTATATATTTATACTTGAAACTCACTTAATCTTATTTTTAATCAGTAATTTTCTAATATAAAAACATACATAGGTACAAATCACAAAATGGGATTTCCTAAAGTTATAGTAAAAAAGACTTAGGCTGTATGCAAATTTATGAATGTATCATTTTATAGGCTTTGGACACAATACGAAGACAGCTCTACATTAGATAGGCCCTGTAATTTTCTGCATGAAAATATTTTGCCCAGTAGATGTTCACAGATGTTTTGAATAGCACATATTTTCTATTTCCTAAACATCTTTTTGATTTAGTTATATGTACATTATTTATTGTTTACTTTAATGATTCTTTGAAAGAAACCTACCGATGGAAACTATCCACCATTTTTAAATGGACGCGGAGATCTTTTTTTGTTAGGTGGTCTAACATTCTTGCATCTACCAAGCATTCCATAAAATAGCTTCTGTATTGTGGTAACCCCAGGCTGGGAAGCCATTCATTTCCGATCCACTCATGGTTCATATCTCCATATGCCAGGGTCTGCAGAAAAACCGGACACTAGAATTGTTTTATAGCAGTCAAGTTTCTTAGTCAATAAAGTGAGATGGTAATTGGGGGGACACTGCCTATTGCTATAACTGATATTTAATTACTATGACATATGGAAACAAAGTAGAAATAATATTTAGCCTCTAAAATCTGATTTACTTTGGTACAATTTGGAACTCTGTGTGTGTGCATTAAAGTACTTGTCTATAGGAACTGATGGTGTTCATTTTGTATTCTCAAAAAATTATATTTTGTACAAATATGCATTTTAATAAAAATTAGAAATAATGGTATAATATAAATGCTCAGCTTAAAGATTCTTTATGTAAGTAGGTTTATTTTATTTTATTTTATTTTATTTTTTATTTGTTAGCTGATACCCCACCATTTCCTTCTATTCAATGGTATGGCATTGCTATGGTATAGTGGCAACACTTGATGTGAAAATAGAAATCTCAGTAAATGAATAGAGAAAGGAACAACAGGGCTAGAGACAGAATGCTGAATTTCATGTGGACAATTTACCTAGTGAAGCATGCAGCCATATTTCATAAAGATTATTGGAAAGATTCTTTTTTTAGAGATCAATATATACTCAAAGAATCAGGTCATGATCAAAAACTAAGAATGATAATCTAATTTTTCAAAATAACAGCATGAACTGATTTATCAAATGCTGTTTATAACAGCCCCCCCCAAAAGTGGCATAAACTATTGCCTCTAAGCCAATTTTTAAAAAGGATTATTACTCTATTAATCGTATAGTGTTTGTCCTTATCGAATGGCAAGTGTAATTATAATATATAATTCTAATAAAAATCTAGATGATTTCCTTTTCTTGTGTGTTTATTTAAAATGATGAAATTCTTACAAATCAAAACCTAAAAGCAATGCTAATTTACTAAATGTTTAAATATTACTCTTAGTATTAACTACTGAAGTTTTCCTTATAGTCAAAGGTTTGTATCACATTAACTATAACACATGTTTAGAGTCATGCTCCTTAACAATGGAGACGTTTTAAGAAATGTGTCCTTAGGTGATTTCATCATTGTGCAAACATTGCAGTGTGTACTTAACAAAAACCTAGTGTATAGCCTACTAGACACCTAGGCTATGTCATGCGCGTGGTACATCATTGACTGAAACATCATTATGTGGTATGTGACTGTAATTCTTTCAGTTATATGACATGTGGAAATGCAAGAAAGGGGAGACTTCCTTACAAACATAGATTTGCTCAAAGTACATATGTTTGTCTTATATTGTCATCTCAGTTAATGGAAGTAAGTTTAGACTTGCCAGCCCAACGCTTATAATATCTCTCCACCCCCAATCCTCACACCCTGTCCAATATACTTTAAAGCAAATGTGATGCCAAAAACATCTTAATTCTCCCCCTTCCTTATATCCAACTTGAATGAATCCTGATTAAACATATTCGGAGCTGATTTCAGAGAAACTTAAGTATACTTGATTCTTCTGAAGAGGAAAGGAGATTCCCTTTTAAAAAAGACCAAGTATGAAATGGTAATCACTTTCTTTGCAAAATATGGTGATTTATTTTATTTTTTAAAAATATTTTATTTATTTATCTTTAGAGGGGAAGGGAAAGAGAGAAGGAGAGAAGTACCAATGTATGGTTGCCTCTCATGGGTCCTCTGCTGGGAACTGGCCTGTAACCCAGGCATGTGCCCTGACTGGGAATTGAACCATGAACCTTTGGTTTGCAGGCCTGCACTCAATTCACTGAGCTATACTAGCCAGGGCTTAAAATATGGTGACTTAAGAAATATATATATATATAATTAAATATAATAAAATCAAATATACATATTAGCTTTAATCTTAAGCTAAGGGAAGGTTTATAATATTGTGACATGCAACAGTTTCTTACTTCATATCCTGATAGCATACTAAAGATATTGCTTTAAAGGATTTGAATTTCCTACCTGGGCCCAGCTTCCTTCCTCAGATTCTTTCTGTGTTAGCAGCAGGGAGTGATTAATAAAGCAGATAAGTATAAATTAATTTTAAATGAATATAGGGAAATTTTTCTAGCAGAAACAAAATTGTTATTGAAAGTGTTAATTACAACATAGAAAACTAAACAGATTCTTACTCTGATCCATAGTAATCAATTTAGCAGTTCAAAGGCAACTACATACTGTATTTTGCCATGTATAATGCGTACTTTCTGCCCAAATTTTTGAGGAAAAAAATAAGGATACACATTATACATAGGTATAATGATTACATACCATGTGTATAATAATGGGTATAATAATCCCATGTATAATGTATACAAAAAGGTGAGTGCACAGTGCACACAGAAGCACACTATACATGGCAAAATACAGGTAGTTCCTAATTAATTCTAATTAAATACATATATTACATGTGGGATTTTCATGATACATTTGATTTGGTAATTCTAAACCTTTTTTAATTCTAAAAAATGTGTAATTTTCCAAATGTAATGAATTATAGTAAAAATTTCTGACCATATACATAAAAGCATATAATACACAAATGTGTATATATACACATATATATTATAAATATACTCATATAATACCTACTATACCTCTAGGCTGTATAGTATCCCATGTCATATTTGCAGTTCTTTGCTACACATATTCACATAATATGTAGAATGGAAATATTTTATATAAAGTAAATTAATAATGTGGAAAAGTAACTGCATCCTTCTAATATAGTTTTGTGGTAATCAAGTAGATTTCAACAATAGCCCAAAACAAGTAAAACAAACAAAAAAGACAAACAACCTATACAACAAGCTAAACCAGAAATGTAATTAGTATAGGACATTGGCATTTCTATTCATCATAAACTAGATATTCGTATTTTCAAATAGTGATAAAACTGAGAGAACATTAAATTTGAAAAAAAGTTGCTAAGAACAAAATGCATGCGGTGCTCAACTTTGCATCTTTAAATGAAGAAATAACTATATGTAATATTGTATTTTTTAAAGTGGACAATTATAATCAGAGTCACCAAGAATTTTGTAAACCTGTTCTTTGAATACTGAATGAACAGAATATTTTTAAGGGGATGGGGGGGCAGAAGGTCAAATGTTGTATCTGAAATGGTAAAGTACAAAAAATTAAAGTATTTTATTAACAATGAGTATTCAAACTGAAGTTTTCTATTACAAGTTTAATTGGGTTTGGTAATATGTATTACCTGTGAATGTGTCCAATATTAAACAATATTTGTTACTAAAGTTGTAAAATAGATACATAAGTTATTATTAATTATTGTTAGCACACTGCTTCATTTAAAAACGTCCAAGTGCAGTAACCAAAACCATAACAAAAATATTAGTTATTATTGCAAAACACTATGCAAACATACCTCATTACTTCAAACTATTGTAAACAAAATAGTTTTATCATCCAAATAACAAAAAAACTTTTCTTCATGTTTAACAGAGCTGTAAAGACTAACCGTTTTCGCTGGAGCTGCAAGATTTTCCATTTCTTCATGGGTCACCCAGACGTTGCCTGAAGGCTGTGAAGAGGCCCCGAGGGAAGTGGTGGGGTCCAGGGAGGGCAGCAGTGGTAAAGGAGAAAGGCAGCGCCAGGGTAAGTTAACAGCACCAGGGCAACAGCACAGAGCTCCTGCCTCTACAGCATGCATGAGAGACAGCACTGCTGGCTGGCTCATGGCCCCCTTTTCTTCTACTTAAAAAAGATTAAATAGAAAGAAGCATTCTGTGAAGTTCATGTGAGATATATTTAAAATGATACTTCTGTGCTTATTAATTAGAAAAAAAGTTTAATTAAAATTTCCATTTCAAAAGTGTATGGCTGTTGGATCCATGGAGGATAGATTAAATTTGAGTTGTAGAAGGGTGTATTTTTTTGTTTTTTCTTCAGAAAACAAAAGTATGTGTGTTTTGTTGTGTTATTACTAATATTGTGTTCACAGAGTTTTGATTCTTCAATGTCCTTGGAAAGAGAAAACTGGTTGTTCATACAAAGCTGGAAAGCATGGTTTTAACCTGCCTGGGAAGCAATGCCAGCTTTTCCCAAGGGTGTCTTTCCCTTCACATTTCAGTAAATATGTTGTTTTCCTTTATTCTCGGAGAAGAAAAGAAAGTGAAATCCTATTTTTTATTTAACAGGAGGTATTTTTCAGTCTCACTAAATACCATCAGAAATTAAAAAACCCATTTCCTAAATTTTCAGCAGTCTCCTATGTCATTATAGAAGAGAACATGACGTAAAAGAAAAATTTCCCTCCAACAGGTATATTCTATAATGACATGCCATTACTTTCTAAATCAAACGACCCATGATATTTGTTCTATACACTGAAAAATGTACAATCTCTAAGCCTAAGCCCACTTAGTAACACAAAGGATCTGGCACATCATTGATGATAATGGCCATTGGGAACCACTTCTCTTCAAATTCCACCATTTCACGGGGAAGTCCTCACAAGCATTGCAAAGTTGTCCAAGTACAACACTCCTATAGTTCCAATGGAACTTACATTCCACCTGTTGCTTGTGACTTGCTCTGGGACATGTCTAGTGTTAAAGAATTGGAAGTAGCAAAACTGATACCCTAACATAAGTCACCAACATAATTCTCTCTAGCCTCTGCTACCATTAACTTAAGTGCCATGTTTGAATTTCCTTCTATTATAAATAATGCAATTTAATATAATTTAAAAGTAACTAAATATAAAGTGATATAATTTTATATAACAAATATAATTTGATAAAAAATAAATTTTGTATATAAGAGAATTATACATGCAATTAAGTAATACAAGGGAGTTGAATAGTATTCATAATTATAAGTAAATCATATGGGCATAAAAATCCCCAAGTAGCTGTTATATATCTGCATAGAATTCTCACTCTTGTACCATTTGGAAATTACAGTATGTCTGATTTTCTTCTATAGGATAAAACTGCACACACATGTAAAATATACTTAGAATACAAGAGCTATCCATAACATTAGAAGACATTTCCCTAAACTGGGAGGGTATCATTCCTCTGTGGTTTCTGGGAATGATCTTTATTATAAACAGGAAATTCATATCAATATATGAATCACTAAATCATTTGGAAGAAATTGCTTTTATTGACTTCATGAAGAGTACTATGCTAAAAAAAAGTTTATACTCATCTGTCATATTTCCTTCACACTCAGTGATCACAGAACTTTGCTTAGTTCTTGCTCTTTCTTCAAAGTGAGGTTCAGCAATGATTACCTGATAGGAAATTCATTTAAGTGAGTCTGGATTTACAATGATTTCTGTAGCCTCTAAACTTGACTGTGAATTCAAAAAATGAAGCTTTCCCTCCTTGTTTAAGAAAGTTGACCTGCTTTGCTCTTCTTTCTCAAAATTGCTGCAGCTATTTGGGGTTGTTTATGGTTCTATATAAATTTTTGAAGTGTTTGTTCTATCTATGAAATATGCCATTGGTACTTTAATAGGTATTGCATTGAATCTATAAATTGCTTTGGGTAGCATGGACATTTTGATGATGTTAGTTCATCCAATCCATGAACACAGTATGTGTTTCCATTTGTTTGTGTCTTCCTCAATTTCTTTCTTCAGTGGTTGTGTAGTGGGGTAGGGAAAAAAGGCAGAAAACTGTACTTGAGCAACAATAAAAAATGTTTAAAAAAAAGTTGGCCTGTATTATCTTATTCTGTATGTCATACATGTATAACCCTTCTCACAGTTTTCCCAAAAGTCTATATTTGCCAGTCTGTTACCATGTTCTGGGATGGGGAAGGTGCTGGAAGCTATGGTTTGAATCTGTATTTCTATATGCCTAATGAATATATATCCAGGGCAATTTTCTAAAGTATAGTTGGCAAACTTTCTGAAATTATAAGTTAGTTGTCCTCTCTCCCTTAATCTGTAATTACACTTGTGGAGGGGCACTGCCCCTCTAGAATCTTGTACAGTTACTCATAACATAGCTTCGACACAGCTCAATTACTTAGCCATTAGTCAAGGTGCTAATTTTGTTTTATAAGCAAGCCCATATATAGGAAGTTATTCATATTTCTTCCTTCTCGCCACCAATTCAAGAGACGGAACTTTTGTCTAGGTGATTCATAGAGGGGTGATACAGAGCACTGGAGTTTCAGCAAGGAGCCTGTCTTAGAGAATAGCTAGAGTGAGGGTGGCTTTGAGCAACCAAAGGAGATGAGGACACTGGTGCATTGGTCGGAGGATACAGAAAGTGCAAAAAATAGGTTGGAAAAGCATAAAGTACAAGCATCATATAACTTGGATGGGGGTCTCTGAGAACCACCGAAAATCATCTTGTCACTGCCCTTGGAGTCCATGCTGCAACCCCCAATATCTGAGCTGGAGAATGCAAACCATTAGTTATTTTTTGTGGCTAAGAACACCTGTGTCTAACACTGTGTCTAACAGGTGATTAAAAAAATTTCAATTATCTGGTAATTTAACAAATTTTAATCAGGGGGCTTGAGTTCTACCAGTTCCACTTCTCAGTAACTACACTAGGATATTTCCTAAACTTCTCAATTTTAGATTCTATTTATGTGAAGTGTGCTAAAACTACATACTTCATATTAGAAAAACACTGAAAAGTTTACCTTATAATATCCTATATTCTGTTACATGCTGGACTAGGATGAGACAGGTGAAGTGCCAATTGGACTAAAGTTAAGGAAACCCCACTTTCAGGCTTTTGCAAGTATAGGGTCAGCACCTGACACTATTTCCTTAAATTTTGTGGTATCCTCTTGCCTCACCTTGGTCCAGATGGGGAAGACTATTTAAATAGTATTATCAAATGAGAACCGAGAGAAAAATCCCTAAAGGATGTGAAGTATTAAAGCACTCACCTAATTAAATCATTCAGAAGAAAATTATGACATAAAAATATATTTTAAAATGAGCTTAAGAAATATAATTAGGGGAAAATAATTAATTCTGTTGTTGTCAGAAAAATAAAATAAGTACAGCAGCCAGACCTCAGAATAATACTAAAACTTACCTAGCAGGAAGTAAATTCTGTTACCACCTATGTCTTTTTTATGTGTTTTTTTTTTTTTTTACTTTATGATTGAATTATAAAGTATATTGACTTGAAATTTACTTTTCACATTCAATGTGAATCTATGGCCTAGATTTACATTTTCCCTTTTATGAATCTATGTGTCTCATTAAAAGAAGAGAAGGAAAACAGATAAGAATATAGGAAGCAGAAGATGTACTTGTTAGGATCACAGACTCTGAGACAAAACCACGTAGGAGTGTGACCTTGGACAAGTCACTCAACCTTGTCTCTATATTAGTTTTTCCATTTGTAAAACAGATATAACAAAATCACCTACCTCATAGTGTTATTGTGAAGTGTTATTACATGTAAAGCACTTAGAATAGGGACTGACACTTAATAAGTACTCCACTAACGTTGGCTATTACCACAATGTGGTTAAAAATTTTGTTAAGCAATCTCTACCCAAGCAAACCTTGAGGGTAGTAAACGGTCTCTATTTCCCCAAAAGATAGACTCATGTCTATCTCATGCCTTACATAACTGCTCAAATTTGCTGAATTTTGTTTTACCAAAGATGATTTGCATTTGTTCCTAATCCTGTTTATTTTCATTGCACTTCTAAAAATTAGATAATTTAAACATTACATGAATTAAAACATAAGAGAAATTTGACTCATGTATAAACACTGGTTTGAATTATCTGGAAAGACTAGGCAGAGGCAAATCTTAAAACACACTATTAATGAGATACAGCTTCGTGAGAGACTGGGAAGAAATAGTAAATGTCCAGGAGGAGTGTGTACTCAAATAAGCTTCAAATGTCATGAAGCTATTACTCTAAAAAGAACTTCAAACTAGTGAAATTGAATATGTTTTATGGATGAGGTTATCAAAGAGTGACAATGTAGGACTCCAGGCAATGGAATCATATTGAAAAAAATTCTTAGGTGTTTTATCTAAATTTGCAAGTTCCTGAACATTTATATATTTATATATTTTTATATTTTAAATATTTTATTTAAAAAATGTGCCCTGGCTGGATAGCTCCATTGGTTGAAGCATTGTCCATGCACCAAAATGTTGTGGGTTCAATTCCTGGTCAGGGCACATTTGGGAGATAACCAATCAATGTTTCTCACATTGGTTGCTCTCTCTTCTTTCCTCTCTCTCTAAATTCAGTGAACATATACTTGGGTGAGGATTTAAAAAAATAAAATGTATTTTCTAAGACATCCTTTTCAGCCAAATATTTCCATTAACTGCTATCTCCATCCCTATTCTACTGGGTCAGAGGCCTTCTACAGTAACAACAGCTAGGAAGAAGAAAGAAAGCTAGAAAATGAGGAGTGGACCAAAGAAATAATGAATGTAAACTTTAGATTTTCTTTTTGATGGTTTAGTAAATTTTTATCTAGGTGAAAAAGGAGGCAGAATAGGCTGACATTTTGTTTAGTTAAACAAAAAGCCTAAGTACCTTGTCTTTTCCACTTGAGAGCTTGAGTGAGCACACAAGAGGCACCTGACTGAGGAACCCAAACCCAACCCTAACTTACAAGGAACTTGTATGAGCTGAACTAATTATACTTTTCTGGAAGACATGATAACATTTCTTAAAAAAACACTTTTGTATGTTTTGTATGTTTTCTTGGTGCAGTGGATTCATTATTTCTTTTTGCAAAGCAAATCACATTTGAAATATGCTAGAAATGATTAAATAATCATTTAAATACTAATAAGCATATGAAAAAAATTTAATAACTTCATCAGTTATTTTCAAAACTTAAATTTAAGCAATGTGATAATCAATGTTAACAAAGTGGGGGAATGATTATACAATACAATTTGGCAATCAAGGTTTAAAAGTAGTAAGAATATACACCGGTTTTTCCTAAGATTGCATAATTCTTTCACCTTTTACCAAAAGTAGTAAGAATATAAGTCCTCAATGCTCAAATATTGCTTGAGTAACTACAGTTTATGCAACAACATAACTATGTACATATCCACTATGGTATTGTAAATAATTAAGATTGTTAAATAAGCAAGATATCCACTATTAGGGATTTAGTTAAATAAATTACAGCATTTCTATGAAGGAGGTATATAACAATTAAAATGATATTAGAATTTTGTATTTATTAAATTAAAGAAAATATTAATGCTCTATTACTACATTTTAAAAGTACAAAATAATTCATCTTTATAAAAACATAAAGAAAATAGACTGGCAAGGTCTCTATCAAAAAATAAACAGTGAAAAAAGTAATAATAACACATGACCAGTCTTTCAAATATTGATTCCTCTTTGAAGCCTATTCAATCTGAAGTGATTTCTCCTTTCATGGAATTCCATAGCACTTTGCTTCTATCTCACATTTACAAATTAAAATATATCATCTCCTACTAAACCCACTGGTAAGAACATCTTACTTTCCTTGCCATAGCTGCCCTCTCAGAATCAGGGCCATGTATATATCAGACCCTTTGTAATGATGGGTAGGGTGACTTGTACAATCATCATTTTTAGGTTGAGTAATTACTGATCATCTACCATTTGCCAGGCACTGAATTAAGGCTTAGGGACTATAGATATGATATTCTTACCTGGCCTAGTGTAGGTTAAATCAAGGAGAGAAAGTTATAAAATGGTTTTTATAAGTATCCAGAGTGGTAATGCAGGAAGGGAAGCAGTCCCAGACTTGAAAGCTTACTGAAAACTTTGTAGAAAAAGGACAGTCAGGAATCATTGGCTTCAGGAGGAGCTGGAGAAGGATGGTAATCCTGGAATGGGAAGAATATTCCAGGTAGAAGAAAAATCAATTAGAAAGGCCAATGATCTGCCCTGCCTGGTGTGGCTCAGTGGTTGAGTGCTGGCCTGCAAATTAAAGGTTGCTGGTTGAATTCCCAGTCAGGGCACATGCCTGGGTTGTGGGCCAGGTCCCCAGCAGGGGGTGTATGAGAGGCAAGCACACATTGATGTTTCTTTCCCTCTCTTTCTCCCTCTCTTCCTTTCTGTCTAAAAATAAATAAATAAAATCTTTAACAAAGAAAAGAAAAGCTGGTAATCAACCAAGAACATAAAGTTTAGGAAAGTGAAAGTAGTCTGTGTTGTGGGGATCCTAGCCTGGGGTAGGAGAGCCTTGGAGATGAACTGAGCAAAGTGTCTCCTAAGCTCTTTCCACATTTGACTGTTCTTTAAACAATTGAGTATTACTTACCATTAATAAATTTTTAATTACATTTTATTGTTTTTGCTATCACAGTTGTCCCCAGTTTTCCCCATTTTTCCACTCCACCCAGGCCCCCCAACTCACTCCCTCAGGAAATCCCCACATCATTGTCCATGTCCATGGATTATGCATATGTGTTGTTTGCCTAATCCCTTCAACTTTAATAGTTTTTAAAATTCCTTTAGTTTGCTTAGAATTTTTTAGAGAAATAGTGCTTAATTACTCTATTATTTATTTTTTATTTATTTTTTAAAATTTATTTTAATTGTTGTTCTTGTATAGTTTTCTGTCTTTTGCTCCCATTCCAGCCCACCGCCCCAGCCCTCCCCACCCCTCTCCGATTTTCACCCCCGCTAGTTTTTGTCCATGTGACCTTTATACTTGTTGCTCCAAACCCTTCCCCTTTCCCCCTGAAATTCCCTCCCCTCTCCCCTCTGGTGACTATCAACCCCTTCTCAATTTCAGTGTCTTTGGTTATATTTTGCTTGTTTGTTTGTTTTTTTGATTAGGTTCCTGTTAAAGGTGAGGTCATATGGTATTTGTCCTTCACTGCCTGGCTTAATTCACTTAGCATAATGCTCTCCAGCTCCATTCATGCTGTCGCGAAGGGTAGGAGCTCCTTCTTTCTTTCTGCTGCATAGAATTCCATTGTGTAAATGTACCAAAGTTTCTTGATCCATTCATTTACTGATGGGCACCTAGGTTGCTTCCAACACTTGGCTATTGTAAATTGTGCTGCTATGAACATTGGGGTGCATAGATTCTTTTGGATTGGTGTTTCAGGGTTCTTAGGATATA